>WNWK01007132.1:0-97329 GCA_009830355.1 Cherax destructor | reverse complement strand
CATTCAAATGAGGACATTAGAGCACTCCGGATGATTTGAATAGACTGATGCAGTGGTCAGAGAAGTGGCAGATGCAGTTTAATGTAAACAAATGCAAAGTTCTAAATGTTGGGCAGGACAATAACCATGCCACATATAAGCTGAATAATGTAGATCTTATTACTTGTGATTGCGAGAAGGATTTAGTAGTTCTGGTTAGTAGTAATCTGAAGCCAAGACAACAGTGCATAAGTGTTCGCAATAAAGCTAACAGAATCCTTGGCTTCATATCAAGAAGTATAAATAATAGAAGTCCTCAGGTTGTTCTTCAACTCTATATATCTTTGGTTAGGCCTCATTTAGATTATGCTGCACAGTTCTGGTCACCGTATTACAGAATGGATATAAATGCACTGGAAAACGTACAAAGGAGGATGACAAAGATGATCCCATGTATCAGAAATCTTCCCTATGAGGATAGACTGAGGGCCCTGAATCTGCACTCTCTAGAAAGGCGTAGAATTAGGGAGGATATGATTGAGGTGTATAAATGGAAAACAGGAATAAATAAAGGGGATGTAAATAGCGTGCTGAAAATATCCAACCAAGACAGGACTCGCAGCAATGGTTTCAAGTTGGAAAAGTTCAGATTCAGGAAGGATATAGGAAAGCACTGGTTTGGTAATAGAGTTGTGGATGAGTGGAACAAACTCCCGAGTACCGTCATAGATGCTAAGACGTTGTGTAGTTTTAAAAATAGGTTAGATAAATACATGGGTGGATGTGGATGGGTGTGAGTTTAGACCTGACTAGCTTGTACTACCAGGTCAGTAGCTGTACTAATTCCTTAAGTGGAAGTGACCTGACCAGGTGGTCGGCTGACCAGGTGGTAGGCTAGACAATTATATGAGTGGGTGCGGTTGGGTGTGAGTGGTCCTGACTAGCTTGTGCTAGGTCAGATGCAGTGTTCCTTCCTTAAGTGAATGCAACCTGACCTGGCTGGGTGGTCAGGGCATTGGCTTAAGCCTTGGAGATTTGGACCTGCCTCCATGGGCCAAGGCCTGTGCAGTGTTCCTTCTTTCTTATGTTCTTATTTGATAATTCACAAAGAAACACTCTTGCTGAATAGAATAGATAGAATTATGTCAACAGCCTGTTCGACTTAATCAGCTACCACAACACAACAAACATACATGTATATATATATATATATATATATATATATATATATATGTATATATATATATGTCGTGCCGATTAGGTAAAACTGGTCAATTAGCAAGAACTCATTTAAAATTAAGTCCTTTCTAAAAATTTCTCTTATACGTTTAAAGATATATTTTTCATTTATGTTAATGTAAAAATTTATAATTTTAAACCAAGAGAAACTTTGAAAACCTACCTAACCTTATTACAACAAGTGCAATTTAATTTAGCCTAACCCAACTAAATATATTTTAAATACGTTAACATTAATTTAATAATAAACAAACACAATGAAATATATTTTTTTCGTTAGGTTCAGAATGATTTTGGCGAAATTATGCATACACAAATTTTCACTTGTCTTATATGGCAAGAAGAGCGTTGCTATTTAAGCCAAAATCGCAAGTTTTACCTAATATATATATATATATATATATATATATATATATATATATATATATATATATATATATACATATATATTGTATATATATTGTATATATATATATATATATATATATATATAGATGGAGTGAACACATGATGAGGATGAGGGACTGATCACCTCAAACTTCTCATCTTCAACCTTTCTCACTGTATTGGACTGAACAAGCCACTGACTGACAAAACGTTTCCTCAGTTAAGATTCCCAAATTTTTGCACAGTGTCTGATTCTTAAACTTGTTGGTTTTCTAAACCGTTTACACCTCACTGACGATTATTACACTTGTTGAATCATCTCTGTGGCCAAAGTCACCATTTTGATAACAATGCTTCATAAATTTTATTAGTATCTACTTGAGACGGCCATTTCTGTTTTTGCAAGACTTTCATAACTTGAAATATGTCAGTTGTGTCTGACACTTTTCCACAGAGAGGAACTCCTAAATGTGTACTGTCTTGAGCATATACAAGCGTAAGGGGTGTTACAGTTATTCTCCTCTTGATATATATCCAAGTAATCTGTTAGCCTTATTGTGCACACTTGGGCACTGTTGTCTGGCGGTGCCTCTGGCATGGTAATTTCTCTATGACCAGCTCATCCCCAGCTACTGACAGGGTCACGGGTGTGGCGGCAGTCTGACTGCTGGGAACACTTGGGAAGGGTGACATTCATTCGCATATTCACGTATAGTCACAGATGTGATTTTCGTCAGATCAGTGACTCAGTGTTTGCTAGCAGACTGGTGTAGCAGAAGGCTGTCTGTTGTCACTAAAAAAAGTATTCAGGGAGGACTGACTTCACCCCACCCCCAACACACTTTCTAGAGGTGGGGTGACAAGTCTGGCAGTGGTAAGCTGGCTGGCTTCACCCTGGATTGTCGTTAACATATGATAGTTACATTATGGAAACTTGTACGATACATTTAGCAACTACTCTATTCGATTTAGAAATAAATGGTATAAAATACCGACACAATGGAAAAATAAACACACAAGCAGTATAATGTGATCCTTTATTGACAACGTTTCGCCCACGCAGTGTCTTTATCAAGTCACAAACAGCTCTACCTGGATACAAGATACATGAGTATTTATAGGATTTAGTCAGGTGGGGAATGCTGGGTCAGGTGGAGAATGCTGCATGTGACAGTCTTCAAAGTAGTGTGATGGAGTCTTAAACCTTGGGTAGCTTAAAAAGAGATTGGACAAGTATATGGGTAGATCTTCTGCAGTGTTCCATTCTTAAGTGGGGTGGGATAGCGTTGAAGAAGTTTCTTGGCAATAGGTTCAACTATTGCTTACCCAAGGTTTAAGACTTCATCACACTACTCTGAAGACTGTCACATGCAGCATTCTCCACCTGACCCAGCATTCTCCACCTGACTCAGCATTCTCCACCTGACTAAATCCTATAAATACTCATGTATCTTTTATCCAGGTAGATCTGTTTGTGACTCGATAAAGCCCACTGCGTGGGCGAAACGTTGTCAATAAAGGATCACATTATACTGCTTATGTCTATTTTTCTATTCGATTTGAAAGCTGCAATGTAGAAACGCCAGCATCGTTTAGCTGCACTACTGTAAGATAGTTTGTGGAAACACCCACAGTGTGCAGACACTCCCATTGTATTTCTTCAATATTCTATATGATGAGTAACTAAAGTGTAATGAATATTTGTCAATGCTCAATAATAACCTCCAGGTTATTAGACATGGAGACAGAAACTCAGGAGATTGAGTGATCTGTATATTTCGACCCTCTTCTGGGATCCTCTTCAGCAGAAGGGGGTCGAAATATACAGATCACTCAATCTCCTGAGTTTCTGTCTCCTTGTCTAATAACCTGGAGGTTATTATTGAGCATTGACAAATATTCCTGAGTTTCTGTTTCCACGAGCGTTACTTCTGAGAACAAAAAGTAAGAACAAAAGTAAGCTATATTTCCCTGTCATATTCCATCATTCAGAATAGGTTGTACACCTGAGGAAATGAAATCTCTATTAGCCTGAGTTGGAGAGTTTCATATTGGGGTGAGATTATAAAGTATTCCATTATGGGCTCAGAAACCAAGGAAGCTTCAAAGAATTTGCAGAGATTGTGTTACTTTTACACTGGACTAACCACCTCTCAGGATTGTCTACCGCACACACAAGAGAAGAGAAATTTATGAAGATATCATCCTGACTGAGTCTGAGACACAGGCTTCACTACTGATTAGGTTCAAAGCTTGACAGATCACCTGTATAGTCATTAATATGCCTTGTAACTTAGTATAATTGAACAATTCCTCCATTTATCCCAGAGCCAAAATTCTAATAACTGAGTTTATATATTTTTAACACAAGCTTGAGGAGAACAAGAATGTTCAGTGTCGTTATCTCGGTGTTGCTTCCCCAGGCAGCGCTGATGTGATCTGCGCTTATTTTCACCGGCAATATAAATGTCCCAGCGATAATATCAGGGTGTTTTCTATCTTGAAATCCCATTGTAACAGTGAACTCTAACAAGAAAACGAGGTCAGGAATTAAAATCAGAACATTTCACTTCCCAGCACAACCGTTAAACTGTGGAACACTGTGACGGGACTCAAGATCAAGATCAAGAGAGTGTAGGGGTGTGGGGTGTGCGGAGAAGCGGGGGTAGTGGAAGAGCAGGTTGGTGAGAGGAAGGTTATGAGGGGAAGAGACAGTACCTGGGCTTAACCCAGTAGCTAATATGATCGTGGGTCAGAGACTGGTGTGGCGAGGACTGATATGGCAAAACTGATTGGGTGGACGTCAAAACGCACATGCGCAAGGTACCTTCCATTGGTGATGTAAGGAAGGGGGGGGTGATTTTAAAAAAGGTACATCTTTAAAGGTCTACAAACGGTACTCTAACACTGTGACTGTTATGGTAGTCCCTCTCCCCTTGGAGGTTGCCTCCTCTTCCTTGGATCAAACCGATAACTCATTCTCCAGTAGCTCCATGACCCCCTATGGATTTATTGCTTTCTGAAGCGCATTACAATAATAGTTTTCAATGGCTATAAAACCCAGGTCACCTCACAGATAGTTAAGGGAGCCATAAATTCAGTGGGTGACTGTCTGTTGTATAAGCAAGTATAAGCAAGTACGCTTGTGTACAATAATCAATGTAGTCCGATAGTATCGCATTTAACAACCATATTCCCCACATCCTAACCATTGTCTGTGGTCGAGTAGAACAAACATCTCGTTAACAGTAGCTGGGAGCTTCACCGTTGAACAGGACTCAGCACTGCAGACTCGCTACACCTACAGTGCCTCAGGCCTCCTAACAAGCAAGTATTAACAACCGAATTGCTACCCACCTTTTACTTGGCGCTCATCAACAAACTAGATTAACGAAGCTTAGAGGATGCAAGCGAAATCTAGCAGATGTGTTTGCGAACTCTCAATTACTGCTGCCAGAGTTATCTAGGCTGAGATCAGTGCTGGCAGCGACTACTTATCCACGACTCTATTGCCGGTTATACAATACCTAAGGCAGCTTCTTGCTTACATACATATTTAGTCTTATTGCATACTCTGAGTATATATATATTTCATACATACGAGGAAAACTTTATAGGGAAGAATATGATGATGAAAAAGATGGTGATAATGCAAAAAAAAGGAAAAAGAAGGAGAAGGAGGAATGGAAGAGGAAAGAAGTCTTTCTTGGAAAATTTACCCAGGAAGTATAATTGCTCAGGATAATAATGCTCCCGGGCCAAACAGCTGCTCTATCTTTTGGGTCAGATTGTGAAGGTGAAGACAGCGAGGAAGAAGATCTTTAGGTAGAAGATATTAGCAAAAGACTGATTTACGAAACTGACAATCAAAGGAAATAGTGTTGCCTGACACAGAGGCTTGCATTAGATGCTGCTTAAAATGTGACCAATCACAACAGGGAGGCCTATGACAGTGAGGCCTACGACAGTGAGGCCTATGACAGTGAGGCCTACGACAGTGAGGCCTGTGACAGTGAGGCCTACGACAGTGAGGCCTACGACAGTGAGGCCTGTGACAGTGAGGCCTACGACAGTGAGGCCTGTGACAGTGAGGCCTACGACAGTGAGGCCTGTGACAGTGAGGCCTACTACAGTGAGGCCTACAACAGTGAGGCCTGTGACAGTGAGGCCTACGACAGTGAGGCCTATGACAGTGAGGCCTACGACAGTGAGGCCTATGACAGTGAGGCCTACGACAGTGAGGCCTATGACAGTGAGGCCTACGACAGTTCAGTGAACTCAGTAAGAATTCTGGACAAGTATCTTCACCAAGTGCCAAGTCAACCAGGCTATGATGGATATGTGGGCCATCGAGACGCCAGTAGCAACAGCCTAGTTGACCAGGTAAGCACTAGACAAGCCTGGCCCAGGGAGTAGAAAAACTCAAGAAACTCATCAAAGGTAACCCAAGAAACCAAGGAGAATGGCTCATTTCCGTTGAGGATACTAGGCCCTTCCCCAGGATGCAACCCACCACATTCGACTAACAAGTAGATACCTAATTTGCTGGCAGGTTAAGAGGGTCAACACATGTTAGGATACTTGCCTGTATATTGTGCTTGGTCAGGACATGCATGTCGTGCATGGTCTTACATGCACCAAGTATGCAATATATTACTGAACCCACACAAGATCGAGTACTGAAGTCATCTTCGCCTTCTGTAAACACAAGGGTACATGGGGAAAAGCCCAACTGAAGCTATTTGCTGTGGACAACTATTTACTTCTACTTAAATTAAGGACTATCGTGTATAATCTAGGTGTGTGAGCCAAGGATAGAAAAACAGAAGACTCTCTCCCCACCCTCCCTCCAGCCAGTGCCGGCATATCATGTGAATGGGATCCACTTCAAGTGCAAACTGAAGGGACCCACTGACTCGAAGTTCTTTAAAAGGACTACTAGGAAAAAATGTTAAGTTGTTGTGCATACGTTGGACTGTGGGCGGCGGGCACTAACAGCTTGATTGATCAGGCCAGCAACCTGGAGGCCTGGTCTGGGACCGGGTCACAGGGATATTGACCTCCGGAAGAGACTCCAAACAAACGTCTCACCCGTGCCGGGGATTGATCCTGGACTCCCAGTGTGTGAGGGGAGGACGCTATCAACCAAGCCACGAGCTCCCACATTTGTTGTATTTATGTCTATATTCCTCGGAAAGTAAACAGTGAAAAACACAGTGGCCAAGAAAGTGGCCATAAAGGAAGTAGCCATTGAGGAAGTGGTCCTAAAGGAAGTGGCAAAAAAAGTGGCCATAAAGGAAGTATCCATAGAGGAAGTGGTCCTAAAGGAAGTGGCCAAGAAAGGAAGTGGCCAAGAAAGTGGCCATAAAGGAAGTAGCCATAGAGGAAGTGGTCCTAAAGGAAGTGGCCAAGAAAGGAACTGGCCAAGAAAGTGGTCATATAGGAAGTAGCCATAGAGGAAGTAGTCCTAAAGGAAGTGGCCAAGAAAGTGGACATAAAGGAAGTAGCCATAGAGGAAGTGGTCCTAAAGGAACTGGTCAAGAAAGTGGTCATAAAGGAAGTAGTCATAGAGGAAGTGGTCCTAAAGGAAGTGGCCAAGAAAGGAACTGGCCAAGAAAGTGGCCATAAAGGAAGTAGCCATAGAGGAAGTGGTCCTAAAGGAAGTGGCCAAGAAAGGAAGTGGCCAAGAAAGGAAGTGGCCAAGAAAGTGGTCATAAAGGAAGTAGCCATAGAGGAAGTGGTCCTAAAGGAAGTGGCCAAGAAAGGAAGTGGCCATAAAGGAAGTAGCCATAGAGGAAGGGGTCTTAAAGGAAGTGGTCAAGAAAATGGCCATAAAGGAAGTAGCCACAGAGGAAGTGGTCCTAAAGGAAGTGGCCAAGAAAGTGGCCATAAAGGAAGTAGCCATAGAGGAAGTGGTCCTAAAGGTAGTGCCCAAGAAAGTGGCCATAAAGGAAGTGGTCATAGAGGAAGTGGTCCTAAAGGAGGTGGCCAAGGAAGTAGCCATAGAGGAAGTGGCCATAAAGGAAGTGGCCATAAAAGAAGTGGCCATAAAGGAAGTGGCCACAAAGCTGGCTGCATATATTACATTTACATTAATCATCGTCTGTTTAAATACACAAAATTTTTGCAAAGAAAAAAAAATTTTGTTTTATCGTCCCCTCACTCACCCCCCTCACTCACCCCCTCACTCCCCTCACTCACCCCCCTCACTCACTCCCCTCACTCACCCCCCTCACTCACCCCCCTCACTCACCCCCCTCACTCCCCTCACTCACCCCCTCACTTCCCGTCATTCTTCTCCCCTCTGTCTTGCCCTTCTCTCATCTGTTTCTCTTCCCCTCAACCCGCGACCCATCTGTTCCCTTCTTCCACTGACCTTTGACCTGGTAATAGGACGCCTCATCTACCAAGGTCAACTGTCTCTCTATTCCTTCTTTCCCTTACAATTACCCATTCCCCACTCTTACCCACTCCCATTACTCTCATCTTCTCTCTCCCATCCCTCACTCCTTCCCAGACCCATTACTCCTATCCTCCCTCTCCTTCACCTATCACTTACGATCTCCCTCTCTCCTTTCCTCACCCATTCCTCTCCGCCCACCTCTCTCCCTCATCTCTCTCGACCTCTCTCTCCCATAACCTATGATCTACCTCTCCCTTTTCTCTTACCCATCACTCACGACCTACTTCTTAGCTTCTCCTCACACACCACCCTCTCTTCCCCTTCACCCATCACTTACGACCTCTCTCTACCCATCCCCTCAGCCATCACATGACTTATCTGGAGTCTACCTGTAGGGTCTTCGGGTGTCAACGCCCCCGCGGACCGGTCCATGACCAGACCTCGCGGTGGATCAGGGCCTGATCAACCATGCTGTTGTTGCTGGCCGCGTGCATCCCGGCTGGTCAGGAACTGACAGCTAGGGGGTCTATTCGTAATTCCCCTTATAGTGGAAGACTGTAGTGTGTTGTAGATGTTCACTGTTGTGGTTGTCTGTGGTGTGTTAACATATGAACATAAGATAGATGGAACACTGCAGCAGTCCTACTGGCCCATGCGAGGCAGGCCCAACTTTCCTACCGGCTTAAGCCAATGATCCAACCTAGTCAGGTCAGGTCACATCCACAAGCTAGTCAGGTCCATCTCACACCCACCCACATCCACTCCTGGAGTTTACCTGGAGAGGGTTTCGGGGGTCAACGCCCCCGCGGCCAGGTCTGAGACCAGGATTCATGGTGGATCAGTGTCTGATCAACCAGGCTCTTACTGCCGGCCGCACGCAAACTGACGTACGAACCACAGCCCGGTTGGTCAGGTGCCTGTCCAGTGCCTTCTTGAAGACAGCCAGGGGTCTATTGGTAATCCCCCCTAATGTATGCTGGGAGGCAGTTGAACAGTCTTGGGCCCCGGACACTTATGGTGTTGTCTCTCTGTGTACTCGTGGCTCCTCTGCTTTTCATCGGGGAAATGTTGCATCTCATGTATTTATCTAACCTATTTTTAAAACTACATAACGTTTTAGCTTCTTCCTCCCTCCCCCTTCCTACTCCTCCCCCTCCATTTTCTTCTCTTTTTATTTCTCTTCATTTACATTCTCCTTTTCCTTCTCCTCCTAGTCCTACTCATCTTCCATCTTTTCATCCTATTCTCTTTCATCCTTATTTCCCGTCATCATCCCCTCTTCCTCCTCTTTTCTTCTTTACGTTCCTCTTCCTTCTCCTCCTCCTCCTTCTTAATTTTATATACCTTCTCCTTCTCTTTCCTTCCATAATAAAGGACAGTAAATGTAAACAGCTATTCCACAGACCTTGACTAAATGGGCGGTGTTGGCGGTGTGGGCGGTGTTGGCGGTGTGGGCGGTGTTGGCGGTGTGGGCGGGGTGGTGGTGGTCTCTAGTATCCCTCGGATGTGGTTTCTCCCCTCCCTCTTGTCTCTCTGCCCCTTCCTCTCTCTCTCTCTCTCTATATATATATATATATATATATATATATATATATATATATATATATATATATATATATATATGTTATCTACAATTGCATTATCTGTTGCAAGCATATTTAGAATGTTAAATAAACTCATAAGCAGTATAATGTGATCCTTTATTGACAACGGTTCGCCCACACAGTGGGCTTTATCAAGTCACCATTTATTTCCAACGTTTGGTATCTTATTTTTATTAATGAAATACCTTGACATATCACATAGTTTATTATTTTCTCTGCATTCCTCAATAAGTGGACAATAAAGCACATAGTGCTCAAGATAGTGACCATAGGGCTGGCCACATAATTTGCATTTGGTTTGATCATCACTCGTGTGTCTGCTAAACTGTAACAAGTACTTGTAACCAAACTTAAAACCTAACTACTACAACATTAGTTAGTCTCTTCACATTGCAAGTTGCTCCATAAGTGTACTTATCAATGTTCGTGTTATCATAGCGAGTAATGGATCCACTTAGGCTTCTAACTGCATTCCATTGACTGTCACCTTCATTACTTACTTCTCTCCTAATATTACTAATAGTAGACACACATATACCAAAGTTATATTCTACATATTTCGTCAAGGTTAATTTATCAGTTTTACCATGATGTTCATAAATTTATTTTTTCTCTGAATTTAGATTCTTGACTTCTCTAATGTTTGCTGTAAGATTTATTGTGTCAAGTGCCCTCAGTGACGACATACAGTACATAAGAACTTAAGAAAGAAGGAACACTGCAATTGGCCTACTGGCCCATCCGAGGGAGGTCCAAGTCTCCTACCGACTTAAGCCAATGACCCTACCTAGTCGGGTCAGCTCACATTCACTTAAGGAAGGAGCACGGCATCATACCTAGTAGTACAAATTAGTCAGGTCCAACTCACACCCAACCACACTCACTCATGTATTTATCTAACCTATATTTTAAACTACACAAGGTTTTAGCTTCTATAACGGTACTCGGGAGTTTACCAATGCTTTCATATATCCTTCCTGAATCTGATTTTTTCACACTTAAAGCCATTGCTGCGAGTCCTGTCTTTGCTATATATTTTTAGCACGCTATTTATATCCCCTTTATTTATTCCTGTTTTCCATTTATACACCTCAATCATATCCCCCTCTAATTGTACGCCTTTCTAGAGAGTGCAGATTCAGGGCCCTCAGTCTATCCTAGCTGGAGTCTACCTGGAGGGCATTCCGGGGATCAACGTCCGCACAGTCCGGTCTATGACCAGGCCTCCTGGTGGATCAGGGCCTGATCAACGAGGCTGTTACTGCTGGCTGCACGTAGTCCAACGTACGAACCACAGCCCGGCTGATCCGGCACTGACTTTAGGGATCTGTCCAGGTCCCTCTTGGAGACAACCAGGGGTCTATTGGCAATTCCCCTTATGGCTGGTGGGAGGCTGTTGAACAGTCTTGGGCCCCGAACACTTATTGTGTTTCCTCTTACTGTACTAATGCCGGTCTACTTTTCACTGGAGAAAGAATGTTTCCGAGGGTCAACGTTCCCCGCAACCAGGCCTCCTAGTGGAAGAAGGCCTGATCAACGAAGCTGTTACTGCTGTCCGTACAAAGTCCGACGTACAAACCACAGCCCGGCTGATAAGGAACTGACCTAGGGAAAATAGAAGATACAGGATGGTATGGTGTCCATAAGTTGCTAAGTCTTGCCTCGCTTCAGGATTGATCTTTTAGTACTGAGCTCAGTGCTTGGTGTTGCAAAATTCTTGATCGACCGTGACTTCCTGACTTTCCGTTTTTTTTGGGTCATTGTAAAATTATTGTAATAATTATTCTTGACTCTTTTCCCATAACCTCTTGCTCTCCCACGACCCTCGTGAGTTCCCCCATCGTCTCTTCCTTCCCTCTCAGGCAGCAGACCTCAGAGAATCGGCCGCAGCAGACCTCTGGGAACCAGTCACAACAGACCTCTGGGGAAATGGTCAAATGTGTCAACGGGGCGTGGAGAGGTACACCCCGACCCGCCCACGTTTTAACCATCCTTGTATCCCACATGACCGGCTTCCCATTCTCTTAACTTCATATAGTTTCTTCACTTGAAAGTCGGAAACAATTCTCTCTGTTGTGGATGGGTTATTCTGGGTAATTTACACTATGAATGATAATTGTGTTTATGTGCACCTGTGCCAAAATAAGCTTATTTATTTGCTTATTCACCCATTTACAGGAAGGTGAATAACTACAACAGGTGCAAGAAAATTAACCAACAACCTCCTTTCCCTTACATGATGAACATGACAACTGTTTCAGATATTTTTTATACTTTCACAATACTTTCGGTGGAATTACCATTTCAGAACATGAGGGCACAACACTAGACCTTCATCAACAACAAAACACAGGAAATATAAACCTCATAATTAGAGTTAGTTAAATAAATATTCGTCCTCCCTCAAGCCTCTGTGCCTCCATCACACCATCACTTCCTTCTACCCATTATTTATTTTCCCCTTTCCCATTATTTACTACCTCCCTTTTCGTTGCATCCATCTTTCCATTCCCATTTCCTCCCTCCCCAACACTGTCAACATCTACGCCGTCCTCCGTCACTCCCTCCCCAACACTGCCAATATCTACGCCGTCCTCCGTCACTCCCTCCCCAACACTGCCAACATCCACGCGTCCTCCGTCACTCCTCCCCAACACTGCCAACATCCACGCCGTCCTCCGTCACTCCTCCCCTAACACTGCCAACATCCACGCTGTCCTCCGTCACTCCCTCCCCAACACTGCCAACATCCACGCCGTCCTCCGTCACTCCCTCCCCAACACTGTCAACATCCACGCCGTCCTCCGTCACTCCCTCCCCAACACTGCCAACATCCACGCCGTCCTCCGTCACTCCCTCCCCAACACTGCCAACATCCACGCCGTCCTCCGTCACTCCCTCATTTTCTTGATGAGAGAAATGGACATTATTTACCATAGATGAGTCAGTTGGAACTAAAGTGAAGCAAAATAAAACGTAGAAATAAACAATGAAATTGTTGCTTCAGTTTTAAAGCATGTGACTGTTACACACCACACTCTTGTTACAACCACACTCTTGTTACAACCACACTCTTGTTACATACCAGACTCTTGTTACACACCACACTCTTGTTACACACCACACTCTTGTTACAACCACACTCTTGTTACACACCACACTCTTGTACAACACATCTTGTTACACACACTTGTTACAACCACACTCTTGTTAACAACCACACTCTTGTTACATACCACACTTGTTACACACACACTCTTGTTACACACCACACTCTTGTTACAACCACACTCTTGTTACACACCACACTCTTGTAACAACCACACTCTTGTTACATACCACACTCTTGTTACACACCACACTCTTGTTACAACCACACTCTTGTTACATACCACACTCTTGTTACACACCACACTCTTGTTACAACCACACTCTTGTTACATACCACACTCTTGTTACACACCACACTCTTGTTACAACCACACTCTTGTTACATACCACACTCTTGTTACATACCACACTCTTGTTACATACCACACTCTTGTTACATACCACACTCTTGTTACACACCACACTCTTGTTACACACCACACTCTTGTTACAACCACACTCTTGTTACACACCACACTATTGTTACAACCACACTATTGTTACAACCACACTATTGTTACAACCACACTCTTGTTACACACCACACTCTTGTTACACACCACACTCTTGTTACAACCACACTCTTGTTACAACCACACTATTGTTACATACCACACTCTTGTTACATACCACACTCTTGTTACACACCACACTCTTGTTACACACCACACTCTTGTTACATACCACACTCTTGTTACATACCACACTCTTGTTACATACCACACTCTTGTTACAACCACACTCTTGTTACACACCACACTCTTGTTACAACCACACTCTTGTTACAACCACTCTTGTTACACACACTACTCTTGTTACACCACACTCTTGTTACAACCACTCTTGTTACACACCACACTCTTGTTACACTTACATCACACTCTTGTTCACACCACATCTTGTTACATACCACACTCTTGTTACATACCACACTCTTGTTACACACCACACTCTTGTTACATACCACACTCTTGTTACATACCACACTCTTGTTACACCACACTCTTGTTACACACCACTCTTGTTACACATCCACCACTCTTGTTACACCACACTTTGTTACATACCACACTCTTGTTACATCACCACACTCATTGTTACACACCACACTCTTTTTACAACCACACTCTTGTTACACACCACACTCTTGTTACACACCACACTCTTGTTACACACCACACTCTTGTTACACACCACACTCTTGTTACACACCACACTCTTGTTACACACACACTCTTGTTACACACCACACTCTTGTTACATACCACACTCTTGTTACACACCACACTCTTGTTACACACCACACTCTTGTTACACACCACACTCTTGTTACACACCACACTCTTGTTACACACCACACTCTTGTTACACACCACACTCTTGTTACACACCACACTCTTGTTACGCACCACACAATTGTTACAACCACACTATTGTTACACACTACACAATTGTCACATCCACACTATTGTTACAACTATAATATTGTTACAACCACACTATTATTACACATCACGCTATTGTTACAACCACACTATTGTTTCACACCACACAATTGTTACAACCACACTATTGTTACAACCACACTATTGTTACAACCACACTATTGTTACACACCACACTATTGTTACAACCACACTATTGTTACACACCACACTTTTGTTACACACCACACTATTGTTACAACCACACTATTGTTACATGACCACACTCTTGTTACAACCACACTCTTGTTACAACCACACTCTTGTTACAACCACATCTTGTTACAACCACACTCTTGTTACATACCACACTTGTTACATACCACACTCTTGTTACATACCACACTTTTATACCACACTCTTGTTACAACCACACTCTTGTTACATACCACACTCTTGTTACAACCACACTCTTGTTACATACCACACTCTTGTTACAACCACACTCTTGTTACATACCACACTCTTGTTACAACCACACTCTTGTTACAACCACACTCTTGTTACAACCACACTCTTGTTACAACCACACTCTTGTTACAACCACACTCTTGTTACATACCACACTCTTGTTACATACCACACTTTGTTACAACCACACTCTTGTTACAACCACACTCTTGTTACATACCACACTCTTGTTACATACCACATCTTGTTACACACACACTCTTGTTACAACCACACTCTTGTTACAACCACACTCTTGTTACAACCACACTCTTGTTACAACCACACTCTTGTTACAACCACACTCTTGTTACACACCACACTCTTGTTACACACCACACTCTTGTTACACACACACTCTTGTTACACACACACTTGCCCTTTGTTACACACCACACTCTTGTTACACACCACATCTTGTTACACACCACACTCTTGTTACACACCACACTCTTGTTACACACCACACTCTTGTTCACACCACACTCTTGTTACACACCACACTCTGATACACACCTAACTCTTGTTACACATCACACTCTTGTTACAACCACATTCTTGTTACACACCACACTCATATTACAACCACACTGTTGTTACACACCACACTCTTGTTACACACCACATTCTTGTTACACATCACACTCATATTACAACCACACTGTTGTTACACACCACACTCTTGTTACACACCACACTCTTGCTACACACCACACTCTTGTTACACACCACACTCTTGTTACACACCACACTCTTGTTACATACCACACTCTTGTTACACATCACACTCATATTACAACCACACTGTTGTTACACACCACACTATTGTTACAACCACACTATTGTTACAACCACACCATTGTTACAACCACACTATTGTTTCAACAACACTGTTGTTACACACCACACTCTTGTTACAACCACACTATTGTTTCAACCCCACTGTTGTTACAACAACTATTGTTACAACCACACTATTGTTACAACCATACTATTGTTACACACCACACTCTTGTTACAACCACACTCTTGTTGCAACCACACTATTATTACAACCACACTCTTGTTACACATCACACTCTTGTTACACATCACACTCTTGTTACACATCACACTCTTGTTACACACCACACTCTTGTTACACATCACACTCTTGTTACACATCGCACTATTGTTATACATCACACTATTGTTTCACATCACACTATTCTTTCACATCACACTATTGTTACAACTACACTATTGTTATAAACACACTATTGTTACAACCACACTATCGTTACACATAACACTATTGTTACAACCACACTATTGTTTCAATAACACTATTGTTTCAAGCACACTATTGTTACAAATATAATTTGTTGCAACCACACTATTGTTACACACAACACTATTGTTACATCCTAACTATTGTTCGACCCACACTATTGTTACAACGACATTATTGGTACAACTTTACTATTGTTACGTCTACACTATTGTTACACAGCACACTATTGTTATAACCACACTAGTGTTACATCCACACTATAGTTACAACCACACTATTGTTACAAATCACACTATTGTTACAAATCACACTATTGTTGCACACCACACTCTTGGTACAACTACACAATTGTTACAACCACACTATTGTTACACACTATTCTTACAACCACACTATTGTTTCAAGCACACTATTGTTTCAAGCACACTATTGTTACAACCACACTATTGTTACAACAACACTATTGTTTCAACCACACTATTGTTTCAAGCACTCTATTGTTTCAAGCACACTATTGTTACAACCACACTATTGTTACAACAACACTATTGTTACATCCTCACTATTGTTACATCCACACTATTGTTACAATCACATTTTTGGTACAACGTCACTATTGTTACATCCACACTATTGTTACACAGTACACTATTGTTACAATCACACTATTGTTACAACCACACTCTTGAAACTCACAACACTATTGGTTACAACCACACTATTGTTTCAACCACACTATTGTTACAACCACACTTTTGTTACACACCACACTATTGCTACAACCACATTATTGTTACACACCACATTCTTGTTACAATTTCTCTATTGTTACAACCCCACTGCTGTTAAAACTACACTCCTGAACCACTCATTCTTGCACCACTAGTACAGATCTCAACTGTTTCCAATTGTGTTCGACCATCTAGTTGAAAAATGTATAGTGTCGGTTTTCCCAGCTTAGGTTAGGTAAGGTTGGTTAGGAAGCAGGACAATTGTTTCCGGACGAGTGTCTTAGTCACTGGAGCTTTTGGTCATGTGTCCAAGACCTTCCACTTGCTTACCACTCCTCTCCTTTAAAAATTTATCCACTCCTCCATACACTGCAATATTCCTCTTGACACTGCAACATTCCTCTTGACACTGCAACATTCCTCATTACACTGGAACATTTCTTCTGGCACTGCTATGTTTCTTCTGACGCTCTAACATTCCCCATTATATTGCAAAATTTCTTTTGACAGTACAACATTCTTACTGACACTGCAACATTCTCTCTGACAATGCAACATTCCCCCCTGACAATGCAACATTTCTCATGACACTACAACATTCCCCTTGACACTGTAACATTCTTCTGTGAAGCTAAACTCTTCTGCAGGTTGAGGGACTGACCACCTCTAGAACTCCTTCAAGGTTGATGGATTGATCACATCATTTTTACCTCGCCATATTTATTCTCTGTATTTGACTGAAGAAGACTACTGTGTACGTACCTGCCTACCTGGAGGGTATTCCGGGTATCAACGCCCCTGCTGTCCGGTCCATGACCAGGCCTCCCGGTGGATCAGAGCCTGATCAATTAGGCTGTTACTGATGGCCGCACGTAGTCTAACGTACGAACCACTCCCCCACTGATCCGGGCTGTGGTTCGTACGTTTACTACGTACCATAAGGGGAGTTACTAATAGACCTCTGGCTCCCTCTTGAAGGCAGCCAGGAGTCTATTGGTAATCCCCTTATGGCTGGTGGGAGGCTGTTGAGCAGTCTTAGGCCCCGGACATTTTATGTATTTTCTTTCAGAGTATTAATGGTGCCCCTACTATTCATTGAGGGAATGTTGCAACGCCTGCCCAGTCTTTTGCTTTCGTAGGGAGTGATTTCTGTGTGCAGATTAGGGAGCAGTCCCTCTAGGATTTTCCAGGTGTAGATTATAATGTATCTCGCCTGCGTTCTAGTGAGTACAAGTCAAGTGCTTCTCCGGAACACTGTACAGGTAGGTAGAGAGTATCATGAAGGATATGATAGATGGTGGTTTTGGTTGGTTGCCGAAATGACATTTTTCAAAGAAATGAATAATAATTGCAACATAAAAACATGGTGGCCACTGGTTGTAATTAACACACAAAAACGGTAGGCACATATAATAATTAACATGCA
This sequence comes from Cherax destructor, assembly GCA_009830355.1. NCBI lineage: Eukaryota > Metazoa > Arthropoda > Malacostraca > Decapoda > Parastacidae > Cherax > Cherax destructor. The sequence continues at coordinate 79,203 of WNWK01007132.1, read as the reverse complement.
GAAAAAAATAAATAAATGCGCAAACACTGAAATATCTTGGGAAAAAAATGTATGGTAGAAGCTGTTGAGTGTTGCTTGCAAGCTTAAGGTGTAACAATGCTGATCTACTGGTGTATACCTGGAGTATACCTAAAGAGGGCTTCGAGGGTCAACGCCCCCGCGGCCCGATCTGAGACCAGGCCTCGTGGTGGATCAGGGTCTGATCAACCAGGCTGCTACTACTGGCCGGACTTAAACCAACGTACGAACCACAGCCCGGCTGATCAGGTACTGACTTTAGGTGCTTGTCCAGCGCCTTCTTGAAGGCAGCCAGGGGTCTATTGGTAATCCCTCTTATGTATGCTGGGAGGCAGTTCAACAGTCTTGGGCCCCTGACACTTATTGTGTTGTCTCTTAGCGTGCGAAATAATAAAAAAAAATATTCACTGGTGAAGGAACAATGGCTGTAAATATGTGAAAAACGTTGCAACAAGTCAATATAAACAGCTATACAAGGGTCTTAAGGTATGACTGACTGGTAATTGTAAGTTCACTAATGAAAGTAGCAGCAAGGTGCTATATCAGGGATCCCACCACTGCCACCATGTCATGTAGGGGGGGTATGGAAACAAGGGATAATCGGGGAATAGGGGAGTAAAGGGAGGGAGTGAGTAGGTAGGAGAGGTGAGGTGACAGGAGCGGAGGTAATGGAGGTAATGTGAGGTCACTGGTGACTACACCATCACCTCTCATTACCACCATACTACTCACCCTCTCTCTACCTAAAATAAAATATAATAAAATAAAGTATAAGCATAAAGAATAATAAGAATATAACGGGGACAGTGAATATTACTATTCCACTCAAACAGTTTATTTAAGTCCTTGTACAATAATATATTTGGGAACAGGAGAACACTATTGGGTTTAGATAAATGGGGATTGTACATATAAGCAGGGAGACAGGGAATACAATCAACTGACGAAACAGAATATAACTTACAATATAATTCAGAGGACAGTTCACCACAGGAACTCAGTCACACTGCTAGCCACAGGTCCCAAGACCTGCTCCAACAGAACTCTGCCCAGTGTCTCCAACAGTCTCCTCCAGAGACTCTACAGCAGCTCTCTCCCAGAGCTCTGCACACCGGCAGCCGCTCTGCTAGAATCTCGTGCCCAGAGCTCTGCACAAGGCCAGAGCTCTGCCCGAATGTCTCCAGCCCAGAGCTCCACACACGGCCAGAGCTCCGCCAGAATCTCCTTTCTAGTTGTTTCCTCGGCCTTATATAGTCCTCCAAGCATCCCCCAATGAGGAGTGCACCATGTGCTTTTGACCTGACGCCGACCTGACGCTAGTTCAAGACAAAAGACCTGAGCCTTAATCCGAACGGCAGGTGTGGCTGCTTAGGTAGACCTCAAAGCACACTGACTACATCACAAGGGCACAAGCAATAATGAAAAAAATAATTGTTACAAGTTCACTAGGAAATGCTAATAAGTCATTATTTTACTTAACTGAGGTTGTAGAAGTGTTGCACTGTTGTTACAGATGTTACAGGGCCTCACGCCCTTGTGCCCCATAGCTATCTTGTGGACAGCAGAGGCTAGTTTATTTCATACCTCACAGCCTTCTTCAAGAGAGTAGGGCAAAAATATATGGATACACAAAAGGCCTAGTTCCTAGGCTTTTTGTTTATCTATAAGTCAACATTCACAAATGTACATTTGAGTAAGCATTTCTAATTTGTTAATTCATATGTTACAAGAAAACTAAGAATTTTTGTTTAGAATGTCTGATGTATCACATATGTATGAGGATGGGCTCTCAGTAATTTTTTTTTTAATTTAACATAACTGGATACATATGATATTTACATAGATACACGTTCCTCTCTCTCAAGTTCCAACATAATCTAAGGTGGGAGACTCTCGGTAGGCAACGAGGATATAGCTGCTGCGAATAGAAGTTATGGGAGGGAAGAGTGGCACTGAGAGAGACCAATGAGTATGAAGAGAGAGTCATAATAAGTTACACCCACTTGGCACTGTGGTTAATGTTGTTGTGACACCCAGTATCACGCCTCAGTGCCAGAGTCATAGCTGCCGTCCCAACCCATCCGTGTGACACCACCAGTTGGCTCTATACCAACTCCATCTGGGTTCTATCTGCTCCAGTTACTGTGCTAGTCTACTTTCTGGCGCCATGGTCATTTTTCTGGGGAATATTCCACTTACCGAGGCCATTATTTACTTTTTGATGTTGTGGTCTACCTGCTGAAATATAGTCCACTAGAGCCATAGTTCGCTTGCTGGGGCCATAGTTCACTAACTGGGGTCATAGTTCACTTGCTGGGGCCATAGTTCACTAACTGGGGTCATAGTTCACTTGCTGGGGCCATAGTTCACTAACTGGGGACATGGTTTACTTGCTGGGGATCTGATCTGGGTTCTAATCCATTTGCTGACTCTCAGATTCACTTGATTAGGCCGGATCCAATCACTGAGTCTCTTAAATAATTTTCTAGAGCTTATCTACTTACTCTTGCTGGGGTTATAGACACTCAGATAATGCTCTATAATATTTTCCTGAGCTCTACTTTCCTTTCTGGGGGTTAAGTATAACTGAGATTTAGTCCAAGCACATGTGCTTGTTTATTGTTCTACCTTATTGTATTACTACTACTATTACAACCAATATTTCTACTACTACTACTACCATTAGTATTACACCTCACTCTAAGCCTATATATACCATCTGTGTCCATGTATTGTTTGTAACGGCTTGATAAAGCGCCTGGAGAGCGAAACGTTGCCACAATAAAATGTCACATTAATTGCATTTGTGTCCTTTTACTTAATCCTTCTAATGTATGACAGTAGGCTGCTGAACAGCCTTGGGCCCCTGACACTTATTGTATTTTCTCTCACTTGCTTTTCATTGGGGGGATGGTGCACCGCCTGCAAAGTCGTTTGCTTTTATAGGAAGTGATTCCTGTGTGCAGATTTGGGACCAGTCTCTCGAGGATTTTCCAGGTGTAAATTATGAGGTAATTTTCTTGCCTACGGTCGAAGGAATAGAGGTCAAAAAAATTCAGACAGTGAAAGATTTCAAAACAGTGAAGGTCCTCTGTACATTCTTCAGCTGTGCAGTTTCATCTACATTGGGAGGGGTTGTTAGTGAGCAGCAGTATTCCAGCCTAGAAAAAAAGTGACTTCAAAAGGATCATTGGCTTGGCATCTTTTGTTTTGAAAGTTCTCATTATCCATCGTATCATTTTCATGGCAGTTGTGATAAGGACACTGTTGAGGTCATTGATGGTGAGATCCTCTGACATTGTCATGCCTTAGTCCTTCACATTAGTTTTTCACTCTATAATGGGGTTAGAATTTGTTTCTTACTCAATTAATGGTTTTAATTCCTCAAGTTTATCATAACGGAGTAGCTGGAATATGTCATCATTGAACATTATATTGTGAAATACTTGGGAGTCTTCATGTCAGAGGATATCACATTCAAGGATCACAACAGTGTCACTATTACACCTGTGAGGAAAATGATGGGATGGATAATGAGAACCTTCAAAACAAGGAATGCCAAGCCAATGATGATCCTTTTTAAATCACTTTTTCTCTCTAGGCTAGAGTACTGCTGTACACTAACAGAAGGTGAAATCGCAGATCTAAAAAAAATGTACAGAGAACCTTTACTACACATATAAGCTCTGTTAGACACCTTAATTACCGGGAACTCTTGGAGTCACTTGATCTGTTATATCTGAAGCCCAGGAGAGAGAGATGCATCATAATCTACACCTGAAAAATCCTAGAGGGACTGGTCCCAAAGCAAAAGACTGGGCAGAGGGTGCAACATACCCCCAGTGAAAAGTAGGGGCGCCATTGGTACACTAAGACATAACAAAATAAGTGTCCGGGTCCAAGACTGTTCAACAGCCTCCCACCAGCCATACGGGAATTGCCAATAGACCCCTGGCTGCGTTCAAGAGGGAGCTGGACAGATACCTAAAGTCAGTACCTAATCATGCAGGCTGTGGTTCGTACAATGCACTACGTGCGGCCAGCAGTAACAGCCTGGTTGATCAGACCCTGGGCCGCAGGGACATTGACATCCTCCCCCCCCCGGAACACCCTATAGGTATGAGAATGAGGAGAAAGATGGAGGCGAGTACTGTACAATGTGGAGATCTTTTCACGGTGGCCGCCTCTGACTAACTATTATTCGTTGTGTTCTCTTGAATATATATTTAAAGCTCCAACTGCCCACTTTTCCAGATATTTGTTGAGCGGATATTTTGTGCAATATTACACTATGATCCCACTTGTCGATTTTTTTTTGCATAGTCTGTGTTTACTACATCTGCATTCTGTTTCTCCTCTAGTGCATCCATGACCATGTTATAGTGGTCCAGTAGTTGTGAGAGGCAGGAACAACCTGTTCTAAGCCTAAGGTGCTCTGGGTTGTACAATTGTTGGGAATTCAAGTGGTTAGCAATCATGCTTCTTTGACCCCTTTCAAAGATTTTTATGATGTACGTTAGAGTTATCCTTAACTATTTTTTTACTGCCCCCTATATGGAGTGAGGCTATATCCGTTGCTTTAAGTGAATGTAGGATAACACTCGTGTCAAGGCTCCCTCTCCATAGCATACATAAGGCAAAGTCCAGTGGTGTTGGGGTTATGTCGGAAATTTTGGAGATACTGACAAAATTTTGGGTCTCGCTTATAAAAAATTCACTCGCATTGTCAGTCTGATTAACAAATCACTAAACTCAGAGTTATACTGAGACATCGGTATCTCATTTCTTTGCTGTCATCAGTGTAAGTCCCATCTTGTTTAAGGAAGGTCTAATGCATGACCTGTGGACTGTTTCACCTTACCTGTCTGCAGTATATAAGCCCCCTCCTCGTGCACATGTTGTATTTTGATCAAGATTGATGCACCAAACACATCGACTCAAGGCTAAGGGACTGATTACCTCAAACTCCTTTCTCTTCTTCTACCATTCATCTCTGTTCCGAACTGAGGAAGCCATTTGTTGGCGAAACGTTTCCACACTGAAAATTCCCAAGCGTTGCACAAGTGTCTTAATCATCATCCAGTACACTTGTTGGGGCTCCACCCAACTTGCTAGGATTCCAGTACACTTGTTGGGGCTCTACACCACTTACTAGGATTCCAGTACATTTGTTGGGGCTCCACACCACTTGCTAGGATTCCAGTACACTTGTTGGGGCTCCACACCACTTGCTAGGGTTTCAGTACATTTGTTGGGGCTCCACACCACTTGCTAGGATTCCAGTACACTTGTTGGGGCTCCACCCAACTTGCTAGGATTCCAGTACATTTGTTGGGGGCTCCACCCAACTTGCTAGGATTCCAGTACATTTGTTGGGGGCTCCACACCACTTACTAGGATTCCAGTACACTTGTTGGGACTCCACCCAACTTGCTAGGATTCCAGTGCACTTGTTGGGGATCCACCCAACTTGCTAGGATTCCAGTACATTTGTGGGGTCTCCACCCAACTTGCTAGGATTCCAGTACATTTGTTGGGTCTTCACCCCACTTGCTAGGGTTCCAGTACACTTGTTGGGGCTCCACACCACTTGCTAGGGTTCCAGTACACCTGTTGGGCCTCCACACCACTTGCTAGGGTTCCAGTACACTTGTTGGGGCTCCACACCACTTGCTAGGGTTCCAGTACATTTGTTGGGGCTCCACACCACTTGCTAGGATTCCAGTGCACTTGTTGGGGCTCCACACAACTTGCTAGGATTCCAGTACATTTGTTGGGGCTCCACACCACTTGCTTGGATTCCAGTGCACTTGTTGGGGCTCCACCACTTGCAGGATTCCATACACTTGTTGGGGCTCCACCCACTTGCTGATTCCAGTACACTTGTTGGGGCTCCACACCACTTGTAGGATTCAGTACACTTTTTGGGGCTCCACCCAACTTCCTAGGATTCCAGTGCACTTGTTGGGGCTCCAACCAACTTGCTAGGATTCCAGTACACTTGTTGGGGCTCCACAAAACTTGTTAGGATTCCAGTGCACTTGTTGGGGCTCCACCCAGCTTGCTAGGATTCCAGTACACTTGTTGGGGCTCCACCCAACTTGCTAGGATTCCAGTGCACTTGTTGGGGCTCCAGCCAGCTTGCTAGGATTCCAGTACACTTGTTGGGGCTCCACCCAACTTGCTAGGATTCCAGTGCACTTGTTGGGGCTCCACCCAACTTGCTAGGATTCCAGTACACTTGTTGGGGCTCCACCCAACTTGCTAGGATTCCAGTGCACTTGTTGGGGCTCCACCCAACTTGCTAGGATTCCAGTGCACTTGTTGGGGCTCCACCCAACTTGCTAGGATTCCAGTGCACTTGTTGGGGCTCCACCCAACTTGCTAGGATTCCAGTACACTTGTTAGGATTCCACCCAACTTGCTAGGATTCCAGTGCACTTGTTGGGGCTCCACACCACTTAATATTTTATAAATAAGAAGTGGGTGAGGGGGAACACGGAGGTTACACTTCCAGGCTAAGTGGACAATCGGCCTATATATGTGTGCTTTATATAAATATAACGATCCCAGTATAGCAAAGTGAAGAGGAACTTTTTTTTTTAATAAACATACAGCTTAGTTAAGTGTATAGTGCAGGAAACAGTATGACTGGAGTAGTGAAGTGTAGAGATCAGCCTGGTGTAGGCTAGTATAGGCCTGTGTCTCACCCAACACCAGCCAACCACCAGAGTTAGGTAAACAAACAAACTGCAGAGATAAGTGTCTCCGGTGTTCCTAGGTAGGAACGATAGGAACCTTTTTCACTAAGCCTTATAATTAACAACTTGGCGTCTACACTGCAAATATAATTGTTTGTTATCCTAATGACGCTAAAATTAACTTACGACACTAAGCTTGACTCTTTGATTATTACTGATTCTTTGTCATCACCAAAGGCTCTTGACTCGCATAATGACTAACAATATGCTCACTGCAGAAGCCAGGTAATGGCACGCAGAAATCCTGGAAAAAGACGTTAACGTGCAATTCTTATGGATTCCAACACTCATTGGATTATTTTTTTCATGATAAAGTTGATAAGTTAGTCAAAAAAATACCCGGAAGGAAAATGTAGAATATAAGTTTGGTGTATATGTGTCTAGCATTAGGAATAATATAATGACACTGCAATGTTATTGGAATATAGTTAGAGGCCTGAGTGGATCTATATCCCACTATGTTACGACGAACATAGATAAGTACGTTTATGGAGCAACTTGCATTATGAACAGACTGGTTGATGCTGTAGTAGCCAGGCATAGCCTTGGTTGCCCACTTATTGAGGAATATAGAGATAGACAGCATAATAACCTGTGTGATATGTCAAGATATCTTACTAATGAAAATAAGTTACTAGATATAATAAGCAAATTTTCTAAATTTTCTTGTTAACAGATAAGTGAACTGTAGATATTATAAATCCAAATGTACTCCTGTAATCCCTTTTGGGGCCTATTTCAGGTCTTTATTGTATTCTTATGCTCTTGTGCTACCGTCCACAGAATTGATATGGGGTGCACAATAAACAACCACTTCGGTTGGCAGCACACTCAGCTTACATACTGAGTGACCGAGGTTCGATCTCCAGCAAGGATGGAAACGTTGGGCGTGTTTCCTTACACCTGCTGCCCCTGTTCACCTAGCAGTAAGTAGGTACCTGAATGTTAAGAACATAAGAAAGAAGGAACACTGCAGCAGGCCTACTGACCCATGCGAGGCAAGTCCAATTCTCCTACCGGCTTAAGCCAATGCCCTAACCTAGTCAGGTCAGGTCACATTCACTTAAGGAAGAAGCACGGCATCTGACCTAGTAGCACAAGCTAGTCAGGTCCAACTCACACCCACCCATACTGTACTGAGAAAGTGAAATAAGAACATAAGAAACATAAGAAAGAAGGAACACTGCAGCAGGTCTACTGGCCCATGTGAGGCAGGTCCAAGTCTCCAACCGGCTTAAGCCAATGCCCCGACCCAGCCAGGTCAGGTTACATTCACTTAAGGAAGGAGCACTGCATCTGACCTAGTAGGATAAGCTAGTCAGGACCAACTCACACCCACCCGCACCCCACCTGGAGTTAACCCTCTCCAGGTAGTCAGGTCACTTCCACTTAAGGAATTAGTACGGCATCCGACCTAGTAGCACAAGCTAATCAGGTCCAGCTCACACCCACTCATGTATTTATCTAACCTATTTTTAAAACTACACAACGCCCCAGCCCCTATGACGGTACTTGGGAGTTTGTTCCACTCATCCACAACTCTATTACCAAACCAGTGTTTTCCTATATCCTTCCTGAATCTGAACTTTTCCAACTTGAAACCATTGCTGCGAGTCCTGTCTTGGCTGGATATTTTCAGCACGCTATTTACATCCCCTTTGTTTATTCCTGTTTTCCATTTATACACCTCAATCATATCCTCCCTAATTTTACGCCTTTCTAGAGAGTGCAGATTCAAGGCCCTCAGTCTATCCTCATAGGGAAGATTTCTGATACATGGGATCAACTTTGTCATCCTCCTCTGTACGTTTTCCAGTGCATTTATATCCATTCTGTAATACGGTGACCAGAACTGTACAGCATAATCTAAATGAGGCCTAACCAAAGATATACAGAGTTGAAGAACAACCTGAGGACTTCTGTTATTTATACTTCTAGATATGAAGCCAAGGATTCTGTTAGCTTTATTGCGAACACTTATGCACTGTTGTCTTGGTTTCAGATTACTACTAACTAGAACTCCTAAATCCTTCTCGCAATCACAAGTAATAAGATCTGCATTATTCAGTTTATATGTGGCATGGTTATTGTCCTGCCCAACATTTAGAACTTTGCATTTGTTTACATTAAACTGCATCTGCCACTTCTCCGACCACTGCATCAGTCTATTTAAATCATCCTGGAGTGCTCTAATGTCCTCATTAGAATGAATTGGACGGCCTATTTTGGTGTCATCAGCAAATTTGCTTATGTTGCTATTTATTCCCTCATCTATGTCGTTTATGTAAATTGTAAACAACAGGGGGCCCAAAACTGACCCCTGTGGAACACCGCTTGAGACGTGCCCCCATTCTGATTTCTCTCCATTTATGCAAACTCTCTCTCTGCCGCCTATTTGTAAACCATGCCTCTACCCAGGAAAAAAATTCTCCTCCTATTCCGTGTGCCTTAAGTTTTCTCAGTAGCCTCTGATGTGGAACTTTATCGAAAGCCTTACTGAAGTCCATATACACAATATCATATTCATTACCATGATCTACCTCCTCAAACACCTTAGTGAAAAAAGTTAGTAAATTCGTAAGACAGGAACGCCACTTAGTAAAACCGTGTTGAGATTCATTAATCAATTTATTCTTTTCAAGATGGCTACGAATTGCCTCGGCAATTATTGATTCCATAAATTTACCAACTATTGAGGTAAGGCTTATTGGTCTATAGTTCGAAGCTAAGGACCTGTCACCTGCCTTGTAAATAGGTATTACATTTGCCCTTTTCCACTTGTCTGGCACTATGCCAGTTTGTAGTGATATATTGAAAAGATATGCCAGAGGTTTGCTAAGTTCCTCTTTACATTCTTTTAAAACTCTTGCAAACAGTTCATCAGGGCCTGGGGATTTGTTAAATTGGTTCTGTGTTTCTGTGTGGAGTGAATGCATTCCTAGTGTCGTTGTTTTTGTACCTATGCCTTTGATATACCTTCGATGAGTTCCAAGAGTTTTTCTACTCCCGGAGCCCGGCCATAGGCCAGGCTGAGTTAGTATGATCTTTGACTCTGGTATCGAGGTCTTCTGAGGTTCCACTGACGTAAATCTTGACACAACTTACAAATGGTATGTAATGACTCCGACAGTATCGTTAACTGACTTTCTTTTCGCGACTAAGTAATTTATGGTCTTAGATGAAATGTTGGAGATCCTGGTATTGGTTTTCGCTGAGGTATAAGAAACACTTTTTGTTGGTTTTGTTGACGGAAAGTACAATGTACCAGCTGGGTGTAGTGTTAGAACGCAGTATTATCTCAACTTTTTTTTTAAGGTCTGTGATAAAATATTGTGGGTAGCGAAGTTCAATGAAAAATTGATTAATTTAATTGTATTGGAAAGACGAAGAAAATTGTCTTCTTGTTCTCTATGAACTGATAAAGTTTCCAGTGGGCCAAATGTCTTCACAATAAAATGCTATAACCCACATTGAGTATTTTATTTACAACGCATTTAGTAAGATGTATTGTGACGGCTTCATTTATTAACACTGTAATACCAAGTACAATGTTAATCTCAGTTATCCAATTATTGATATTAGGAATACGAAGCTCTGTCCTAATAATAAACCATGAATAATTCTGCAGAGTTAGTTTTGCATTACCTCCAAGGACGGGAGAAAATTTTCTTTAGCTAACATTAAGACAGCTGTGTGAGCATTTTTCCTACATTTATGGTTATTTTTTAGTTGTGGTATGGCAGATTTAGTGATAAATACTCCATGACATCTGTAAGACATAGCAGATGATTTCACCTTGCAAACTGATGAGTGGGACATTGTCGTTTGTTCATTAATGTCTTAGACATAGGTGAAGATATGATGAAACTAGTCAATGACAAAATACCTGAGCATCATTAAGATTGTCATGTGTAAGTCAAGTGGGTAGGGCATTTAGGAGAGCATTACTTAAGGAATTAAATAGTATGGGAAGAAGAACTCCTGCCTGTGGTGTATGAGTTCATTAATGCTTGAAATAATCCACTTTATGAAGTGAGAAACACCGGGAATATTTTCGGTCAAGTTGGCGAAGTGAAAATATCTTTTTACCTCTTACTTTGTATTCCAACTTTTAACTTTTGTCTGCAAAAAGGTAAACATACACTGTTGATGCGTAAATTTTCGTTAAATATAAATGAAAGAAAGCAGCATCTTAGCCCAGCACCTCGTCAAGCCTCCACACTGACAAATCCGCCTCTCTCAACAAACGCAAACAAACACATTAACGACGCTTATATGGACGCTTTTTTTAAAGTGATTATTTTCTTCGTATGGATCCATTATGCGTGTTTGTTTGTGTTTGCGAGAGTCACCTGTCTCGGGTCGAGGCTGTCACACCATCCCTCACAGTCACTAAAATGATTTACATTGTTATATTATTGCAGCTGCATCTGGCGTGTAGACAGCTATTTACGGTGTTAAGAGGCACCTCGCAGCTCAGTGATAGTGAACACGGTTGGCTCGCAACCCGAAATTAACCAAAGTCGATTTTTTACACAAATAAATTTTACAGGAGAAGAGCTGTTATCCTACCTCAGCTCATTTCAAAGTACACTACCCACTCCCCCTCAGGGGTGGTGGTATACCATAACCCCAACGTTTCTACCCATGCCGGGGATCGAACACGGACACTCAATACGAGCGTTTCGAACAAACCCACGGGACACGTTGGGTGGGAAGACACGTATTGGTAAGACTACTAACACCTGCTGCCCCTGTTATTTAGCACTGAATACGTAGTTAGTCGGCTCTTGTGGTCGCACTCATTAGGAGGACCTAGAGAACAAACCAAGGTAAACATACATGACTGGGCTTCCTTTCTTTGTCCTGAGATAATAACACACCGGGGTTAATAATCCAGAGAAATTCTTCTTCATCTTCTTCTTTCTTCCCTTTAAGACTAACAACAAAGTCACCCGGGTGGTGAAGATACAGCAGGTTACTGTATCTCTAGTTAGATTAGGTTAGAATAGATTTGCTTTAGATTTTCCTGCCAAATTCATATAGATACACAAAAAGCCTAAAAACTAGGCCTTAAAAGTGTTAACAGAAATATATCTAGATTTATATCGACAATTGTCTGTTGCAAGCATTTCTAACACATCTACTTAATATGTCTACTATTTTATTTTCATTTATACAAACCCTTAACATCACATACTGCTGGTTATGCTGTCTCTATATTCCTCATTAACACTGAAGCACGGAGTGTTAAAGTCACCATAAGGGTGACCACATGTTTTACATTGAGTTTGATCATCATATGTACCTCTGTCAAGCTGCCAGAAGTACTTGTAACTAAACCTGGCTTCTACGACATCGGTCAGTCTGTCAACATCGCAAGTTACTTCGCAAACGTGATTACCTAAGTTCATGTTATCATAGTGAGTGAAAGTTCTACTCAGTATTTCATTATTTTCTTCTCTCCTATTCATATTCCTAATGGTAGATATAGATATACCTAAGATATATTTTAAATTTTCCTTCAGAGTACCTCTTTTGGCTAGCGTATAAACGTTATCATGAAAGAGTAATTCACTGTGTGATGGAATCCATAAAATTTGTACATTAATTACATTTTTTTCTTATTTTTGAGCTCCTGTACCAGGCTTCTCCAATGAGCATGTTGTTAGAGTCAATTTGTGAGTAAAGTGCCGTCAACAGTGATATATACTCATAATCAAAGAGTCAAGCACAGTCATTAGTTAAGTTTGGCATCATTAAGATGGCAAACAGTTCAGTTTCCAGTGTAGACGCACAGCTGTTAACTCTTATGCATAACTTAACATAGTTCCTATTTTTCTTAATTAGGGAGGTGGCAGCAAGAGCAAATGCAGCCCTGCTAGAAAGATTTCTGTTTAGATCCATCAGTGTGTATATAATTTGTGATATCTTATTACTTACATTTAAACGAGAAATTTCTTCTTGAGCAGATGCCTTTGCAAATGATTTAAAATGGGATTACTAGTGATGAACTTCTTAGGAGGGGTTGCAGATTTGTGATAATAAACAAACACAACTTCCATGGAGGGGTGAAATGCTCTTGTTGTCTACAGTGATACAGCTTGTGCTTGTTATTAAAATTTATATAAATGCATGTTTTCACAACTCATCTAAATCTGTGTTTATTTACTTCTAGATATGTAGTGACAATGTCTGGTTCATTTCTTAACACTAATGCTAAATACAGTATTAATTTCGATAACCCAATAACTGATACTAGGAACACCAATCTCCTTCCTCATTTTAAGAACCATAGTAGTATACTTTCCCCATAAGTCAGTCTTCCAGAGAGGGGTATGCCTTCTCTGGCTTCAGAACTATTAATAACTTTACGGAAATCCAAGTACATACTGAATGTGAGTAAGAGTCTGTAATATTTGCTTATCATATTCGTCTGTTTATGAGACAGAGAAGATCAGAGTAGACAACAAACAATAGGATTCCATGTCACAAGTCTGAGAGGAGAGTAGTAGCACCACTAGGGTTAATTGCTCTACAAACCTAGTGTTTACACCCTTTACCTTTACCTTTGATATACCTTTGAAGAGTTTCGAGAGTTTCACTACTCTCGGAGCCCGGCCATGGGCCAGGTTCGTCTGGTGCTTGCCTGGTCAGCCAAGCTGTTGCTGCTGGAGGCCCGCTGCCCCACATATCGATCACAGCCTGGATGATCCGGCACCTGGTGATGATACTTGTCCAGTTTCCTCTTGAAGGCTTCTACACTTGTTCCAGCCGTGTTTCTGATATCTTTTGGAAAGATGTTGAATAGCCTGGGATCCCGAATGTTCATAGTGTTCCCTTATTGTCCCCACCGCACCCCTGCTCCTCACTGGGTTTATATTGCACTTCCTTCCATATATCTCACTCCAGTATGTTGTTATGGCAGTGTTCAGATTTAGGACCAGGCCCTTTCCTCCGCTTCAATGAGTACATGTTCAAGACTTGAAGGCGTTCCCAGTAATTTAGGTGCTTTACTGGCTCAATGTGAGCCGTAAACGATCTCTGTATGTGTTCCAGCTCTGATATTTCTCCTGCTTTGAACGGGGCCGTCAGCACTGAGCAATATTCTAAGTGAGGGAGATTGACATTATTTCCCTTGTTTTGAAAGTTCTCAATACCCACCCCGTCATCTTCCTGGCTGTCGTGATCTATATTTTGTTATTGTCTTTAAAAGAAAAGTCAGCTGACATAATTATTCCCTGGTCTTTGGTGACCCTCTTGATTTTTGTATATAGTGTTCTTTTTGAGTTCTTCATTTTTTCCATACCTAAGCAGCTGGAACTTATCACCATTGAACGTCATGGTGTTCTCCACTGCCCACTGGAAGAATAATTTTGTTCTTGGTTGTGTTACATATTTTATATTACAGATTTATGAATATTTATTTCATTGGGAAGCAGTATGCCTCTAAGGGCTCTACAGCTCCTGTATTTTGACTGTCAACACTAGTATAAAAATATCTCTTAAAGTTTGTCTCACTAATAGCAGTGGAAATTTTGGTCATGTGAATGAATCCTTCCCTTGGCTTAGGAGTCGATATCTAAAAAAATTTATCACAGTATGAAACATAATGATATTACTTTCTCTCTTCATAAGAAAACAATGGGTTATCACATAGTAGTGTCCAAGGAGAGAGGAACCAACTCGTCGACATTGAGTCCTAATTAAATGCGATAAGCGCTGGAGCAGGCAGCATACACACATACCTCAGGACGGGATACTAACTCATGTTCCTTCATCATTAATGTCATGCTGATGATAACACTTGTCAGCTGTTTACTAATACGGATTTTTTGTCCTTAGCCGGTGTGAGGGAGCATACAGATGACGGGGCTGTGTCCCAATATGGTCGATCAAACAACAGAATCAGGAGACTGCTTCATGTTACCACCGTTTGGCGTCGATCGCTCTGTAAGTATCTCTGAGCATAACTTGTTCTCCAATTAGTGCAGCCTTTTTACGAATTTTCCCTTCGTGCATTTCTGTACGCTCGATATTGTTTTTAAAAATCTTATTTGGTTAGGTTAACATATATTTACCTATATATTCCCATATAATGACTCGATGATAATGAAGTAAATAAAATGAGTGGTTCTCGTCTTCAGTGTGCTGTAATAAAGAAATAACTTAAATTACTTTAACTTTTCATATTTTTATTACTTTCCCCTGTGCTTTCTTTAGATTTTCCCCTGAGATTTTGCATATAATTGTGTTTCAATGTCAGTGAGCTCTTGATCCAAGAAACTGGAGCTACACCCTTTCCTCTGTTGAAACTCCACTGCTGCCCATTCACTGTCTAGTGTTTAGCCCGTACTAATGCTTAACGTTTCTCTAAAACTATAATAAACTGAGCAATCTGTCCTCCAACTTCCAGAGCGAGCATGGGCAAACCATCGCTAAATATCCCAAGCTTAGATTTCTGGCAATGAAAAATAAGAAAATAAAGAAGATATTAATCGTATTATTAACCCACTAAGTTAGCAATCCAGAGTATCCCAAGAAGGACAATCAGTATGGCTTACGTTCTATGGTGTATATAAGTCTGTTTACCCAGCATGCGACCTACGACAGTTAACTAATAACTAAATGTTTAACTGCAAGTTGAACATGACCAACAGGTGTAAGAAAACATACCAAATGTCTAAGTCTCGAACCCAAGTCTTTCGGTTGTTAGATACTATACAGCTACGAGGCACCCATATATATATATATATATATGTCGTGCCGATTAGGTAAAACTGGTCAATTAGCAAGAACTCATCTAAAATTAAGTCATTTCTAAAATTTTCTCTAATACGTTTAAAGATATATTTTTTTCATTTATGTTAATGTAAGAATTTATAATTTTGTTCCAAGAGAAACTTTGAAAACCTACCTAACCTTATTACAACAAGCACAATTTAATTTAGCCTAACCCAACTAAATATATTTTAGATACGTTAACATTAATTTATTAATAAACAAACACAATGAAATATATTTTTTTCGTTATGTTCAGAATGATTTTGGCGAAATTATTACATACACAAATTTTCACTTGTCTTATATGGCAAGGTGAGCGTTGCTATTTAAGCCAAAATCGCAAGTTTTACCTAATCGGCACGACATATATATATATATATATATATATATATATATATATATATATATATATATATATATATATATATATCATAGTTCCTTGATAATGTGAGTAGTCACGAAAGCGCTTGGAATTCTTCTATTTTTTCATAGTGGTTGTGTCGTGCCGATTAGGTAAAACTGGTCAATTAGCAAGAACTCATCTAAAATTAAGTCCTTTCTAAAATTTTCTCTTATACGTTTAAAGATATATTTTAATTTATAATTTTGTACCAAGAGAAACTTTGAAAACCTACCTAACCTTATTACAACAAGCGCAATTTAATTTAGCCTAACCCAACTAAATATATTTTAGATACGTTAATATTAATTTAATAATAAACAAACACAATGAAATATATTTTTTTCGTTATGTTCAGAATGATTTTGGCGAAATTATTGCATACACAAATTTTGACTTGTCTTATATGGCAAGAAGAGCGTTGCTATTTAAGCCAAAATCGCAAGTTTTACCTAATCGGCACGACATATATATATATATATATATATATATATATATATATATATATATATATATATATATATATATATATATATATATATATATATATATATATATATATGAGTAATGTCGTGCCGATTAGGTAAAACTTGCATTTCATTAATGAACGTCACAGCCATCTAAAATTAAGTCCTTTCTAAATTTTCTATATTTAAAGATATATTTATTATATTTGTACTAAAGAAACTTGAAAACTACTATTTCATTGATATTTAGCCTACACTTATATATTTAATGTTAACATAATTTAATAATACAACACAATGAAATATATTTTCGTAGCAGAATGATTTGGCAAATTATGCACACAAATTTTGACTTGTCTTATATGGCAAGAGAGGTTGTATTAGCAAATCGATTTACCTAATCGGACGACATATATATTATATATATATATATGCAAGACAACTGTCAGTGCCGATTAGGTAAAACTTGATTTTACTTTAAATAGCAACTACCTGCCATATAAGACAAGTGAAATTTGTTCGCATAATTTGCAAAATCATTCTGAACATAACGAAAAATATATTTATTGTGTTTTTTATTAAATTAATGTTAATGTATCTAAAATATATTTATTGCTTAGGCTAAATAAATTGCTGTTGTATAGATTAGTAGGTTTTCAAAAGTTTCTTTACAAAATTATAAATTCTACATTACATAAATGAAAAATATATCTTTAAACGATAGAGAATTTAGAAAGATTTATTTAGATGATTCTTCTATTGAGTTTTATAATCGCACATATATATATATATATATATATATATATATATATATAATATATTAATATACAAACAATCGCAGACAGACGATCTTAACTATGCAAGACAAGCCACGGGGGGGGGGTGGAAATCTTTAGCTCAAGTACTTTCACACTTCTCAGTGCGTCATCAGAAGCTATGCAATGTTGAAAGGCTGCAACTGAAGGAGTGAGGGGAAGTTTTCTCAGAATAGCACAGTGTGGGTCTGTCACTTGCTGCTGGCTCTCTCAGAATGTGGGCCAACGGTCATTGTGTCACACCCAGCACTACCACCATCCCTATCCCCCCATATGGGGTAAGAAGGTTTTGAGAAGTCAAGTACAGTATTATGAAATTAGACGAAGTAATAGTCTGCCCCAAGCTTTTTCTAGCCATTTAGAACAGGTTATGACTTGAGAAAATACATTTCTCAGTGGATATTATATATATAGACTGCTATTGTTCTGTGCAACCTTTTTAATTAATAAAAGAAAGGAAATGAATGTGCTCTTTGTCCATTTAAATGTCCTGTTCTGGAGTACTCGAATGTTCTCAGGGGTACTGAGAAGTATCTCTTTATATTTTCCTAAATATTGTCTACCATTCTTCTCAGTATCCATTAATACGCCTTACTTGGGATTCTTCTATACCATTCTCATAATATTTCTATGATCCAGATTTCTACTTCTAATATTCTTTACCCCCACTACCTATGTTATCAGGTGATATTGTGTACCTGTCAATGTATGGTACAATCACAGCTAAACTCGTTATATAATCATACACCATCTGAGCAGCATGGTGTTTTGGTGCGTAGACCCCGGTCGAGCATCACCAATCGATCATGAGACCACCTGGCATAATGGGAAGGAAAATCCTGTGTATCAAACCTACTGGAGTTTTACGACAAGGTGACAGAAGTAAAACAAGAGAGAGAGAGGTGTGGGTAGATTGCATTTTCTTGGCCTGCAAGAAGACTTTCAACACAGTTTCACACAAGAGGAATAACAGGAAAGACACTGCAATGGATCAAAGAATACCTGACAGGTATTCTTCGACGAGGTATACTTGACAAGGAGTCAGAATGGGCACCTGTGACGAGCAGGGTTCCACAGAGGTCAGTCCGAGGGCTGGTGTTATTTCTAGTATATGTGAATGACATGATGGAAGGCATAGATTCAGAGGTGTCCCTGCTTGCATACGATGTGAAGCTAATGCAAAAAATTAAATCGGATGAGGATTAGGTAAGACTATAAAGGGATCTGGACAGGCTGCAATCCTGGGCCAGCAACTGGCTCCTGGAGTTTAACCCCACCAAGTGCAAAGTCATGAAAATTGGGGAAGGTCAAAGAAGACCACAGACAGATTACATACTAGGGGCCAAAGACTGCAAACCTCACTTAAGGAAAAGGATCCAGGGGTGAGTATAATACCAAGCACTTCTCCTGTGGCGCACATCAATCATATAACTGCTGTAGCATATGGGCGCCTGACAAACCTAAGAACAGCTTCTCAACACCTTAGTAAGGAATCATTCAAGACTCTGTACACCGTATACGTCAGGCCCATACTTCAGTATGCTGCACCAGTATGGAACCCACATCTGGTCAAGCACATCAAGAAATTAGAGAAAGTGCAAAGGTTTGAAACAAGACTAGTTCTGGAGCTAAGGGGTGTATGTCCTACGAAGAGAAGTTAAGGAAAATCGACTTGACAACACTGGAAGACACGAGAGATAGGGGGAGACTTGATAATAATATATAAAATACTGAGAGGAATTGACAAGGTGGATAGGTACAAGATGTTCCAGAGATGAGACACAGCAACAAGGGGTCACATTTGGAAGTTGAAAAATCAGATAAGTCACAGGGATATTAGGAAGTATTTCATCAGTCAAAGAGTTGTCTGGAAGTGGAACAATTTGGAGAGTGAAGTAGTGGAGGTGGAATTTTATGTAATTTGGTGTAATTGGTGTAAATTGCTGGCTAGACAGGTATTGCCAAGAACTTGCAATCCCATTCATTGATAACTGGGATAATTTCTGTGGCAAACATGATATGTATGCAAAGGATAGGTACATCTCTCTGGGGCAGGGGTGGTAGAATAAGCCAACTCGATTGAGGGGGAGGGGCATTTCTGACTTGTCCAGGACTTTAAACTGATAGAATATATAGATTTGGGTGAGTGAAGGAAACAGTCACGTTGTAGCATTAAGGTTGAAAACAGCAGATATTACCAGGATACCTCAGGGATATGTGTAAAAGATATTATTCATAATAAAGTTACTAGTAAAAGCAAAGCAACTTGTCAATAAACCAAAAGAGACAGTATACCTGGAGAGGATTTCGGGGGTCAACGCCCCCGCGGCCGGTCTGAGACCAGGCCTCGAGGGCAGCGAGGGACTAGCTCCCTAAAGGTGTACTACACTAATATTAAGAGTGTAAGAAATAAGATAGATGAGCTAAGATTAATAGCATGTGCAGGAAAGATAGATATTATTGTTATAATGGAGATCTGGTTTAACTTGAAAGATAGAGGAAATGCCTTCTGAACGCCACATACAAGGACACAAACTATTCAACGCTGATAGGGTCAACAGGAAGGGTGGTGGAGTGGCGATGTACGTCAGAGATAATTTGAACTGTTGCCTTAGCCAAGATATAAAATTAGAAGCGTCGGGCACAAAATCTGTTTGGCCACAGTTTTTTGAGGGTCGTGAAAAATTAATTTTGCGTGTGATTTACAGCCCCTCGAACCTTGATAGGGAGTGCAGTAAACTTCTATGGGACGAAATTCATAAATCATCTGAATATGAAAATGTTGGGTTAATGGGAGATTTTAACTTTAGACAAATTGATTGGAGCAATGTGACAGGAAATCTGGAGTCTAGGGATTTTCATGATACTAGAGGAAATAACCTACTTGACTTGGTTCTTGCCAACAAGGAATCACTAATTAATAATCTTGAGGTTAATGATGAGCTTGGGGAAAGCGATCACAAATCTCTGTTTCAATATATCATTGAATTACCCTAATAACTACAATCAAGTCTCTGTCCCTGACTTCTGCTTGGGCGATTTCACAGGACTGCGAAATTACCTGGGTGGGTTGAACTGGAATGACCTGACTATGGGTCAGGTAGGTGGTGATGGTTATCAATATGACGATTTTTCAGAGCATAGTGCTAGCTGCACAGACAACTTATGTTTCAAATAGAAAAATTAGATCAAGCAAAAATGATCCAAAATGGATAAACAATAGATTAAAACACCTCATTGGTCAATAAAGAGGCATTTACAAGCAAATCTAAAGAGAAAAGGGGCAGTTATGAAATCAGTATATTCAATTAAAGTGTGAAATAAAAAAAATGGAATAAGAAAAGCAAAAAAAAAAAAAAAAAGATTATGATGTTAAAGTCACAAAGGATTCGAAGAGTAATCCAAAATGTTTCTTTCAGGTATACAGAAGTAAAATTAGGGACAAGATAGGCCCACTCAAAAGTCGCTCAGGTCAGCTCACTAACAGTGATAATTAAATGTGTAGAATTTTTAACACTTATTTCCTCAGTTTTTATGCTGGAAGATACTAGTGAAATTCCAGAAATAATAAACTATGTTGAACTGAATGATAATAAGTTATGCACGATCCACGTCACTAGTGACATGATTCTCAGACAAATAGATAAATTAAAATCTAACAAATCCCTGGGCCATGTTGAATTGATCGCAAGGATTTTAAAGGAATGTAAGGTGGAACTTAGTGAACCTTTGGCCAGTCTTTTCAACATATCTCTACAAGCTGGCATAGTGCCAGATAAGTGGAAAATGGAAAATGTGATATCTATCTACAAAGCAGGTGACAGGTCCTTAGCTCCGAACTACAGGCCTTTAAGCCTAACCTCCATAGTGGGAAAATTGATAGAATCCATAATTGTAGAGGCTATTCATAGCCATCTCGAAAGACATAAATTAATTAATGTTTGAAGAGATATATTAAAAAGATTAGTCAATGGTTCACTGAGTTCCATTTTGCACTCCTTAAGAACCCTTGAAAAAAGCTTATCAAGGCCTGGGGATTTATTTTGTTACAGTCAGTCTACTTGTTTCATAACCATTTCACTAGAGACTGTTATATTACATAATTTATCTTCTTCAGGTCCACTATAAAACCTAATTGTTGAGATATTATTAGTGTCTTCCTGAGTGAAAACTGAGATAAAATAATTATTAAAAATAGAGCACATTTCATTCTCTTTGTCAGTAAGATGCCCAGAGTTATTTTAAAGGGGACCTATCTTATCTCTAACTCTTGTTCTATAAACCTGGAAAAAGCCTTTTGGGTTAGTTTTCGAATCCCTAACAACTTTAATTTCGTAGTCCCGTTTAGCTTTTCATATCCCCTTTTTAACATCCCTCTTAATGTCAATATACTAATTCATAAGATGACCCTCACCTCTTTTGATGCACCTTTAAATTCCTTTCTTCTACCCTAAAAAATATTTGAGCCTATTATTCATCCATTTTGGGTGATTTCTATTCGATTTCATTTCTTTTTATGGGATAAATGTTCTTTGGGCAGCATGTATAGTGTTTAGAAAGCTGTCATATTGATAGCTCTCTTCGTTACCCCAGTCCACAGATGATAAGCGTTCTCTAAGCTTTTTGTAATCTGCTAAGCAAAAATCTGGGACCGTTACTGAGTTATTCCTAATATCATACTTCCATTCAATGCTAAAGGTAATTTATTTGTAGTCGCCGAGTTTCTCTGTAATTTCTAAATTATTAACAAGGGTTTCCTTGTTAAACAGAACCAAATCAAGCAGGTTATTTCCCCTTGTAGGTTCTGTCCCAAACTGCTTCTAAAAACAATCCTGAACTACCTCTAAGAAGTCGTTAGATTCTAAATTCCCAGTCAAAGAATTCCAATCAATCTGACTAAAGTTAAAGTCGACTAAAATTACTGTTTTCGTGCCTTGTGGCCTTAACAATTTCCTCCCAAAGTAGTCTCCCTTGGTCCGTATCTAAGTTTGGGGGACAGAATATCACGCCTAAAATCAATTTTTCATGCCCCTCTGAAAATTCTACCCAAACAGACTCTGTATGTATTTCAGACTATACCCATTTTTATGCAAAAATCTAAACGATCTCGGACATAGAGTGCCACCGCACCCTCCTTACCGATACTTCTGTCTACTTGGAGCAAATTAAAACCCTGAATGTGACATTCAGCAGGCATGTCCCGATTTTTCATATTAAGCCATGTCTCAGTTATGGCAAATACATCAATGTTACCCACACTTGCAACTAATCTCAATTTGTCCATCTTATTTCTCACACTACGACTATTAGTATAATATATGTTCAAAAAACCTCCCTTCTCTTTTCTCTTCCTGCTGATTTCTGTTCCTACACTATACTTGTTACTGTCCTGTGTCACCTAGTGCCACTGGCTTTCCAATATTCACAATAACTCTACCTCATTCTGCCTATTACTGGTTTTCCTGAAACTCACACTATTGCTGCATTGAGAATTCATTGATTTTCCACAAAACCCCATATGACTATATAGTTCTAGTTTAAAGACCTAGCAGCTCCCTTCACTGCATTGGCCAGTGCTCCCACCCCAAACCTAGATAAGTGAACCCCATCCCTGGCATACATGTCATTTCTACCATAGAAGTGGTCCCAGTTGCCTATGAATGTTACTGCATTTTCCTTACAATATTTGACCAGCCAGCAATTGACACCAGTTGCCCTGGACAACCATTCATTTCCAACTCCTCTCCTGGGCAAGATGCCACATATCACAGGGTTCCCATCCTTCTTCCTAATTATCTCTATGGCTGTCCTCTACCTGCTAATCAGGTCTTCACTCCTATGTCTGCCAACATAGTTGCCTCTAGCACTGAGGCTGATAATAGGATTGCTCCCATTAAATTTCATGATATCGTCTAGATGGCTAACAATATCCCCCATCCCAGTCCAAGGAAAGCATACCCTCTGCCCCCTCTTCCGATCCCTAAGACAAAAAGCCCTATCCATAAACTTAACCTGACTGTTCCCAGCTAAAACAATGTTCTTACCTTCACTTGCGGAGTTCGACATGGCGTTCTCGATGATCTTCGTTGGGATGGCCTTCATTGGAATGGTCTTCACTGGGGTTTCAAGGAATGTCGACTTACCCTCGTCTGCCAATGCTTCCTTGGTGTTCGCTGTGACATTCCCAGTAGACAACCCACATCCATCGGGTAGCACCAAAAATGGGTACGAAATTTTCCCATTAGTCTTCTGGAACTTCGTTGTTTCTGTCACTCCTTCAGTCTTCTTGATCTTCAGCTTTGTTCCATGTTGCCCGGCCACTGACCAAGTTTCCCTCTTGACCTGAGGACTCACAACAGGAAGATTACTACGAATTCTCTTGTTTTCCTCTGTCAATCGCCGTATCTCGAGCTTAGCCACTCTCAGTTCCTCTTTAAGCTGCTGGTAAAGTTGCTCAATGGATGGCATCTTGGTTCAGATTCACAGACAGTACACTAGACACGTCTTCACAGAGCTAAGTACAGGTCACCACTGAGAGCTAAGTACAGGTCACCACTGAGGTAAGTACAGGTCACCACTGAGCTAAGTAAGTTTATTTAGGTACAGGTACACATAAATACAGTTACATAAATTGTCATACATAGCAGCATATGTGTAGATTACCCAGGATAACCCCCTAAACGTCAGACAAAGTGACTTATTTCCAGAGGTACGATAGCAGCTCATTGAACAGGGAGAGAGTGGACCTAGTAGCGACCAGCGAAGAGGTGGGCCACGAGCTGTGAATCGACCCCTGCAACCACAAATAGGTGAGTAAATAGGTGAGTACACACACATCTACACTCATACATGCATGCATATCTAGGTGATTACACAAATTCATACGACAGTGACACACACAAGAACACATTCTCTCTAAATATAAATACATATAATATTTAATTCACTTTAAGTAAATTGTATACACACATTTTAAGTGAATATTTTTTAGTACACACGTATTTAAGGGCACAGTTATTAAGGACAAGATATGCACACAAATCAGTGCAGCATAGACGAGGAATTATTCATCATTGGAACATTAATGCACGAAAGCAAATCAAACGCGACAGGCACATAGGCGCAAAGAGAAAATATCCAATTATTTACCATTAAACACAAGGACTGAGAAGTACTCGTGTCTGCACAGTTTAGGGAGGGCAACGGAGCAGTGGGAAGATGTCTTAACCCACTTGGGGTGACTCGTGTCAGCTTGGGTTTCCTTGGGTGGGGTTGGGTTGCCTCAGGGTGGGTTGAGTTTCCGTGGGTCTGGTTGGTTCACCATGGGCTCGGATCCACAACACATGTGATGACCGCTGTCATGACCACCAACAACACACATCAGATTACCCAGATTATTGACGGCTAATTTACTCAGAGAGAGAGAGATAGAGAGAGAGAGAGAGAGAGAGAGAGAGAGAGAGAGAGAGAGAGAGAGAGAGAGAGAGAGAGAGAATAAATGAAATTCTTCTTTCGTTGCTTATACAGTGAAAACACACACCTTTCAGTATATTTACAATGAGATATACACACCTTGTGCTAACACCGTATATACTCCTGTACGTATATATACACTGAGAGATGCACTCCTCTTGGTATATAAACTATAGTGATAAGATAAAAACCAGGTGACGTAACGAGGCCGTCAAGTACCCAGTTAGTACTTATCTCCGCTAATTAAGGCACAAACGAGGGTGTTGAGCTGTTAGCTGTAGGGAGGTGTTGAAGGCAGGGACTGGTCAGTACCCCGAGGACCCCAAGGGTAGGTGTACGTGGCTTCAACTCAAGGGAGATATTCCTTGATGCTGCTGAGGGATTGGTTATCCAAGACTCTTGACATACCTTACCTTTCCTGGGATCGAACCCGATTGCGTCTCATTTCCCAGATGTTTAACGCTATGTGTTTAGTGCTTTCCTTTGACTGAGATAAAAAAATAAACAGCTGTTATAAGGCAGTGTTGGGTACTGTGTTATTTCTGCCCTATACAGTACATGGTAGGGTCAGCCTATACAATACTGTGAGTGTTATGACCATGGTAGGGGCAGATTATATTAATTTCACTCCCTTCAAGTAAGATGAAAGGCTCTTGATTCAAGGAATTGAAGCTACTCTCTTCTTCGTTGGATAAAATTTCTCTACTCTTTCCCTTCCTCCCACAGTCATCAGTTGCTCTATGTCCCCTACGAGTTTAGCGTTTCCCACGATTGTTATTGTCGTTACTTCACGACGTTGATAATGTAGTTCGATTTCCTTCGTCAATTTCTTGACGTTCATAATTAATCTGCAAATACTGAAATCATTGTTTCAGGATAGGTTTGTTTGTTTGGTTATGGTAGATTGAGTTAATATGAGTTAGTTATGTAGGATTAGGTTGTAGTAGGTTACCTTGCTTTAGGATAGGTTAAGTTTGGTTGGGCTAGGTTACGTTAGGCTTTGTTAGAGTAAGTTAGGTTAGGTTAGGTTGGGCTATGTTACAGTAGGTTAGATAAGGCTGGACTAGGTTATTTTAAGCTATGTTACAGTACGTTAGGTTAGGTTACTTTAGGTAAGGTTACAATAGATTAGGTTAGGTTTTATAAAAATGTATAAACATATTTTAAATCATAAATAAGCAACTTTTGTAAGCATCAAGGTAGGTTTGGCAAAGCTTTCTCTAGTGTGTACCCGACCACCTCTTCGTCTAGTAGTTCCACTTGCTACTCTGAGACTGAAAAAGCATTTCTTATGTTGCCTGTGGTTCATCCATGAACCCTGACTCCTGTTCCTCTTGCACCATTCCTCTTATCTCTCAGATGTACTCCTGTAAACCCTTTTTAGGGCCTAGTTCCTAGGCCTTTTGTATAAGTTTATTTAGGCACAGGTACACATAAGTACAATTATTATACATAGTGTAAATTACCTAAGATAACCCCAAAGAGTCAGACAAAGTGACTTGTGATATCATATCTATATGCTCTTGCACTGCCATTCACAGGATAGATAACAAAAAAAGGCACAATACTGTGACTGGAACAATACACAAATAACCCGCATATAGAAGAGAGGAGCTTACGACGACGTTTCGGTCCGACTTGGACCATTTACAAAGGACTTTGTAAATGGTCCAAGTCGGACCGAAACGTCGTCGTAAGTTCCTCTCTTCTATGTGCGGGTTATTTGTGTATCCACAGGATAGACTTGGGGTACACAATAAACTAGCCGCTTCGGCGGAAAAAATCTTATCCCATTAATAAGAACATAAGAAAGAAGGAACCCTGCAGTAGGCCTACTGTCCTATGTGAGGTAAGTCCAAGTCTCCTACCGGCTTAAGCCAATGACCCAACCTAGTCAGGTCAGGTCACATTCACTTAAGAAAGGAACACGGCATCTATGGGAAATTTTACCAGCCAAGTTTACTTTTCGACAGAAAA
Source organism: Cherax destructor (assembly GCA_009830355.1). Taxonomy (NCBI): domain Eukaryota; kingdom Metazoa; phylum Arthropoda; class Malacostraca; order Decapoda; family Parastacidae; genus Cherax; species Cherax destructor. The sequence goes on along the minus strand of WNWK01007132.1, from coordinate 52,508 downwards.
TGCAATATACTTACTTAGCTTTAATGATGATTCAGACTTCCTGCAGCCTCGTACAAGAAGTCTGCTTCGCGAGAATCGTGGTGTCCCCACACCTGAGCTGTAGAATAACGAGTATTAATTACATATTTGCCCCAAAGGAGCGTATATTTCAGCATTTCACATCTGAAACGCTTAGTAGAAGTTGTACTCACTTGGTTTGAGCTTAAAAGCCTGCACCTCACTGCCTTGTAAGGGACAGCCTTAACACCTTGTCTGCCCATGGACTGCAGTTCATAATAGGCTCTACAAATGAAATTAAGACTTATCTTGCTCGTGTAACCTGAACTATAGTGTTGACAGCACCATTTAAGACCGATATTGGTGACTTGATAAGGACTGAAGGCTTAAAGTGTCTCGGAGAAGGATACACTGGTTGTAATCACTCGTTACCGGTTGCACTTCACTTACTCAGTTCCATCATTTGTTCATAGTTTCGTGGTATTATCCACAACAGGAAGAACATGGATACACAATAACACTGCGTAATTAGTTCTACTGCGAATTTCCTGGCTTATATAAGGGAACTAGTTTAATTTTCCTAGTTTCCTGAGGTTGTCAAAATGAACAAGAGCCAAGAACGCACTGGTCACTACTGTCCCTTTGTCTTTTCCGATAAGGGGTGTAGCTCTCTTGATAGTTTCTCGTCTGTTCCTTGAAGCAATCTGAGCCCGCAGCGCTCCTCCACCTGCTTCCCCACTAGGATATGCTGAACGTAGTGTGATTTCTCTCCTTGCTAAACATTGCAACAGAATTCAATACAAGATGGTAAATTTCTTGTTATCTAGTTATAGACTACAATTCATAATAGTCCCAAATTGTAGATAAAGTGGGTGCAGGGCTTTCTTTATTTTTTCTGCTAAGGAGAAAGGAGTAGTTATTCTTGTTTAACTGTCACTTGTAGTTGCAAGGAAAACTGATCTCTAGCAACTAGAGTATGGCGTGACTATGACACTGATACAAACATCTGTTTATGAGGAAGTAAGAGAGACCATTAGCCCTTTCTGGGGATTTGAGTCCCTCAAGGGGCTGAAGGGGGCTGAGAGGGCTGTGATAGTACCCCCTTTACTGGAGAAATTTCTCAACAGCATCAAACCTAGTAGCACAAGTTAGTCATGTCTAACTCACACCCACCCACACCCCCTCATGTATTAATCTAACCTATTTTTAAAACTACACAACGTTTAAGCTTCTATGACGGCACTCAGGAGTTTGTTCCACTCATTCACAACTCTATTACCAAACCAGTGCTTTCCTATATCCTTCCTGAATCTGAATTCCAAGTTAACATGGCAGTGACTACTGTAACCCAGTTCTGACACAAGTCTGTTAACAGTTCTTACAGACACCTCTGAGAGAAGATGTGGGTTCTTTTCTTTCAATTCTCTAGCAATTATTTTATGTGTACTCTCTGCTTCTTTATCACAGTTAAGGTACGAACAGATGCCTTCTTCGAGGGGCCAGGCCGAGGTTTGGCAGATGGTAACTCGACACAGTCACCAGCCTTGAAACGCTGCACCCAGTTCCTCACTGAACGCTCACACACACCAACATTCTCCACAATTTCTTTCATCTGGTGCCCAGCTTTGTGAAGCCCTATGATTTGAGCTATAGTTTCAGGTGTTAAAGACTTCCTTTCACTCATAATCAAACATGTATAGCCCCAAAACCAAAGGGAACACCAGACAAAAGATGGGGAGGATGAGGGACAAAAGCGTAACACTTCTTCTCAACACAGCAGCCACGTGATCACTGAGGTGTCACTGTGGAGTGTGGTGGCAGGCCGTGACATCAGGTTAATAGCTGCTACCCGGCAAAATGCACTGACGAAAAAAGACTTCCCTGTATAGTAGGCCTTTAATTTTCGTCACGGCATTATGCCGGGGACTATTGAACTCCCTTGATTTGTATTCCCTGGAACGCAGGGGGGAAAGATACATGATAATAAACACTTTGAAAATCTTAGAGGAACTGGTCCCAGATCTGCACTAAAAATCACTCCCTATGAAAGCAAAAGACTGGGCAGAAGATGCAACATCTCCCAGTGAAAATCAGGGACGCCACGAGTAGGTAAGAGACAACACAGTAAGTGTCAGGGGCCCAGGACTGTTCAACTGCTTCCCATCATAAATAGGGGGCATTACCAATAGACCCCTGGCTGTCTCCAAGAACTAGCTTGACAGGCACCAAAAGTCAGTATCTGATCAGCCGGGCTGTGGTTCATATGTCGGTTTGCGTGCGGCCAGCAGTAGCAGCCTGGTTGATCAGGCCCTAATCCAGCGGGAGGCCCCGTCACAAGCCGGACCACGAGGGCGTTGATCCCCGAAACCCTCTCCAGGTATACTCCAGGTAAAGTTGTTGAACATTGTTGGGTCCCTGGCTCTTATACTTACGACATCCCTACTTTCATAGGGGATGTGATGCACCATCTGCAGAGTCTTTTGTTTTCATAGGAAGTGATGTCTGTGTGCAGATTTGGGACCAGTCCTTCTACGATCCTCCAGGTGTAAATTATCATGGATCTTTCTCGGAGTATAAGTCAAGGGATTCAAACGTTTCCAATAATTAAGGTGTTCCTGTGAACTTATATGTGCAGTGAAAGTTCTCTGTGCATTTTCTAGATTTGCAGTTTTGCCTGCCTTGAGTGGGGTTATTAGTGTATTCCAGCCTAGAGAGAACTAGTGACATAAAGAGGATCATCACTGGCTTAGCATCTAATCATTTTCCTTACAGGTTTGATAGTGACACTGTTGTAATTCTTAAAGGTGAGAATCTCTTAAATTATCACTCCTTAGTCCTTCACATTAGTTTTTTTCTTAATTATCCTCATTGAACATCATATTGTTTTCCATGACCCTAAGGAAAACATGGTTTATATTCGCTTGGAGAATTACAGTGTCCTCAGTGGACGACAGTCTCACGAATAGTCTAGTATCGTCTGCCAAAGAAGATACGGTGCTATGGTTTACATATCCGTCTATGTCTGATATGAGGACGAGGAACAGGAAGGGGGCGATACTGTGCCTTGTGAAACAAAGCTTTTCACTGTGGCAGCCTGAGTTCCTACTGACTTACTGCTGAGGTCCTACTGAGGGCCCACTGAGGTCTTACCTAGGTCTTATTGAGGTCTTACTGTGGTCTTACTGACGTCTTACTGTGGTCTTACTGAGGTCTTGCTGTGGTCTTACTGACGTCTTACAGTGGTCTTACTGACGTCTTACTGTGGTGTTACTGTGGTCTTACTGTGGTCTTACTGACGTCTTACAGTGGTCTTACTGACGTCTTACTGTGGTCTTACTGTGGTCTTACTGTGGTCTTACTGACGTCTTACTGTGGTCTTACTGTGGTCTTACTGAGGTCTTACTGTGGTCTTACTGACGTCTTACTGTGGTCTTACTGTGGTCTTACTGACGTCTTACAGTGGTCTTACTGACGTCTTACTGTGGTCTTACTGTGGTCTTACTGTGGTCTTACTGACGTCTTACTGTGGTCTTACTGTGGTCTTACTGAGGTCTTACTGTGGTCTTACTGACGTCTTACTGTGGTCTTACTGTGGTCTTACTGACGTCTTACTGTGGTCTTACTGTGGTCTTACTGACGTCTTACAGTGGTCTTACTGACGTCTTACTGTGGTCTTACTGTGGTCTTACTGTGGTCTTACTGGTCTTACTGTGTCTTACTGTGGTCTTACTCTGGTCTTACTGACGTCTTACTGAGGACTTACTGTGGTCTTACTGTGGTCTTACTGTGGTCTTACTGTGGTCTTACTGACGTCTTACTGTGGTCTTACTGTGGTCTTACTGTGGTCTTACTGTGGTCTTACTGTGGTCTTACTGACGTCTTACTGTGGTCTTACTCTGGTCTTACTGACGTCTTACTGTGGTCTTACTGAGGTCTTACTGTGGTCTTACTGTGGTCTTACTGTGGTCTTACTGACGTCTTACTGTGGTCTTACTGTGGTCTTACTGTGGTCTTACTGACGTCTTACTGTGGTCTTACTGTGGTCTTACTGACGTCTTACTGTGGTCTTACTGACGTCTTACTGTGGTCCTACTGTGGTCTTACTGAGGTCTTACTGTGGTCTTACTGACGTCTTACTGAGGACTTACTGTGGTCTTACTGTGGTCTTACTGTGGTCTTACTGTGGTCTTACTGACGTCTTACTGTGGTCTTACTGAGGTCTTACTGTGGTCTTACTGTGGTCTTATTGAGGTATTACTGTGGTCTTACTGTGGTCTTACTGTGGTCTTACTGTGGTCTTACTGACGTCTTACTGTGGTCTTACTGTGGTCTTACTGTGGTCTTACTGACGTCTTACTGTGGTCTTACTGTGGTCTTACTGACGTCTTACTGTGGTCTTACTGACGTCTTACTGTGGTCTTACTGTGGTCTTACTGAGGTGTTACTGTGGTCTTACTGTGGTCTTACTGACGTCTTACTGTGGTCTTACTGAGGTCTTACTGTAGTCTTACTGTGGTCTTACTGTGGTTTTACTGAGGTCTTACTGTGGTCTTACTGACGTCTTACTGACGTCTTACTGTGGTCTTACTGTGGTCTTACTGAGGTCTTACTGACGTCTTACTGTGGTCTTACTGTGGTCTTACTGTGGTCTTACTGACGTTTTACTGTGGTCTTACTGTGGTCTTACTGTGGTCTTACTGACGTCTTACTGAGGTCTTACTGTGGTCTTCCTGAGGTCTTACTGTGGTCTTACTGACGTCTTACTGTGGTCTTACTGACGTCATACTGTGGTCTTACTGAGGTCTTACTGAGGTCTTACTGTGGTCTTACTGTGGTCTTACTGTGGTCTTACTGAGGTCTTACTAAGGTTCTACCAGTGGGCAGATAAGATGGGTCAGGGTTCCCGTATGCTAATGTGGTGGGTCATTAAACGTGATGTTAGTGGAGGTTGAAGCAGAGAGTATACCGTATGGGAACCAGCCACTACCAGCCTCCAGGTGGTGATGGTGGTGGTGATGGTAGTGGTGGTGTCGTGATGGTGGTGGTGTGGTGATGGTGGTGGTGGTGGTGATGGTGGTAGTGTGGTGATGGTGGTAGTGTGGTGATGGTAGTAGTGTGTTGATGGTGGTGGTGATGGTAGTAGTGGTAGTGTGGTGATGGTGGTGGTGGTGGTTATGGTGGTGATGGTGGTGGTGGTGATGGTGGTAATGGTGGTAGTGGTAGTGTGGTGATGGTGGTGGTGGTGGTGGTGGTGATGGTAGTGGTAGTGGTGGTGATGGTGGTGGTGATGGTAGTGGTGGTGTGGTGATGGTGGTGGTGATGGTGGTAGTGTGGTGATGATGGTGGTGATGGTGGTGGTGGGGGTGATGGTGGTGGAGGTGATGATGGTGGTGGTAGTGATGGTGGTGGTGGTGGTAGTGGTGATGGTGGTGATGGTGGTGGTGATGGTGGTAGTGTAGTGATGGTGGTAGTGTGGTGATGGTAGTAGTGGTAGTGTCTACCTGGAGTCTACCTGGAGAGAATTCCAGGGGTCAACGCCCCTGCGGCCCGGTCTGTGACCAGGCCTCCTGTTGGACCAGAGCCTGATCAACCAGGCTGTTACTGCTGGCCGCACGCAGTCCAACGTACGAACCACAGCCCGGCTGATCAGGTACCGACTTGAGGTGCCTGTCCAGTGATTGCTTGAAGACAGCCAGGGGTTTGTTGGTAATCCCCCTGATGTATGCTTGGAGGCAGTTGAACAATCTTGGGCCCCTGACACTTATTTTGTTGTCCCTCAACGTGCTAGTGGCACCCCTGCTCTTCATTGGGGGATGTTACATCGCCTGCCGAGTCTTTTGCTTTCGTAGGGAGTGATTTTTGTGTGCAAGTTTGGTACTAAGCCCTCGAGAATTTTCCATGTGTGTATATAATAATGTATCTCTCCCGCCTGCGTTCTAGAGAGTACAGGTTTAGGAACTTCAAGCGTTCCCAGTAGTTGAGGTGGTTTATCGCACTTATGCGTGCGGTGAAGGTTCTCTGCACATTTTCAAGGTCAGCAATTTATCGCCTTGAAAGGTGCAGTTAGTGTGCAGCAATATTCAAGCCTAGATAGAACAAGCGATCTGTAAAGTGTCAACATGGGCTTGGCATCCCTGGTTTTGAAGGTTCTCATTATCCATCCTGTCATTTTTCGAGCAGATGCAATTGCTACTTTGTTATGGTCCTTGAAGGTGAGATCCTCTGACATGATCACTCCCAGGTTCTTTGACATTAGTTTTTCGCTCTATTGTGTGGTTGGAATTAGTTTTGTACTCCGATGAGATTTTAATTTCTTCTCGTTTTCCGTATCTGAGTAATTGAAATTTCTCATCATTGAACTTCATATTGTTTTCTGCAGCACATTTAAAGATTTGGTTTATGTCTGCTTGGAGTCTTGCAGTGTCTTCAACGGTGGACACTGTCATACAGATTCGGGTGTCATCTGCAAAGGAAGACACAGCACTGTGGCTTATATCCCTGTCAATGTCTGATATGAGGATGAGGAATAGGATGGGAGCAAGTACTGTGCCTTGTGGAACAGAGCTTTTCACAGTAGCTGCCTCAGATTTTACTCTGTTGACTACTACTCTTTGTGTTCTACATGTTAGGAAATTATAGATCCATCTACCAACTTTTCCTGTTATTCCTTTATCACGCATTTTGTGTGCTATTACACCATGGTCACACTTGTCAAAGGATTTTGCAAAATCTGTGTATATAACATCTGCATTCTGCTTATCTTCTAGAGCATCCAGGACCTTGTCGTAGTGGTCCAGTAGTTGGGACAGACAGGAGCGGCCTGCTCTAAACCCATGCTGTCCTAAGTTGTGCAATTGATGGGTATCAAGATGGGTGGCGATCTTGCTTCTTAGAACCCTTTCAAAGATTTTTATGATATGGGACGTTAGCGCTATTGGTCTGTAGTTCTTTGCTATTGCTTTACTGCCCCCTTTGTGGAGCGGGGCTATGTCTGTGTGGTGATGGTGGTGGTGATTGTGGTGATTATGGTGGTGGTGGTGGTAATGGTGGTAGTGGTAGTGTGGTGATGGTGGTGGTGGTGATGGTAGTGGTGGTGATGGTGGTGGTGATGGTAGTGGTGGTTTGGTGATGGTGATGGTGGTAGTGGTAGTGTGGTGATATTGGTGGTGGTGGTGATGGTGGTGGTGATGGTGGTGGTGATGGTGGTGATGGTGGTGATGGTGGTGATGGTGGTGATGGTGGTGATGGTGGTGGTGGTGATGGTGGAGGTAGTGATGGTGGTGATGGTGGTGGTGATGGTGGTGATGGTGGTGGTGATGGTGGTGATGGTGGTGATGGTGGTGATGGTGGTGGTGGTGATGGTGGTGGTAGTGATGGTGGTGATGGTGGTGGTGATGGTGGTAGTGGTGGTGGTGATGGTGGTGGTGATGGGAGCGTCCGTGACGGTCCACCACCACCACCACCACCACCACCTCCACCACCACCACCTCCACCACCACCAATGGCCATGGGCAGAAGGAAGATGGGAGGTGTGTCAGGGCTTGACGACGCCTGGGCAGGTCTCAACAGCTGTTTCTTGGGATCTCTACTGACCACAATTACGTCATCATTACAATCAATTTGGCCTGTGGACCTTCCGTTCCACACACTCTATTCCTTAATTCTATTCCGCTACCTCACCTTTGTATTTCTATGCATACGCTGACTTCCACTGAAAGATTGAAATGTCCAGATGGATGACAACAAAAGAAGAAGAAATAAAAAAAGAGCAGGAAATTTATAAGGAAGAGATTCGGTGAATAGAAAAAATTATTTAGATGTTATCTGGTGTTCCGTGTCAGGATAATGACCAACAGCATGTGGAGTTCTTTATACTCCCGACACACTCTTGACAACGTGTCATTTGCTCCATAGAATCGTGGACATGGTCACACAGCACCATAGTTTAGTGTCCATGTACTCACCTATTTTAGGTTGCTCAGGTCGATCCTCAGCCCCTGATCCTGCCGTTCGTTTACGCTCTCGTGGTTTCGTGATAAGTTACTTTTGACAAAAGTGAACATTGGAAAGCGCAAGGTGATGAGGGTAACAAAAAACAAAAAAACAAATAGGTAATGAGAGATTGAATATTGGAGGGAGTGAGTGTGGAGGAAGTGAATGTGTTCAAATATTTGAGAGTGGACTTGTCAGCTGATGGGTCTATAGACCCCTCGTCAGTTCTACAGAATTGACGAGGGTAAAAAAGATGAGTGGTACACTGGGGTACCTGTGGAAACAAAGAACGTTGTCTGTTGAAGCAACAAGGGGAATGTATTAGAGTATAATGGTACCAATGTTCTTATATGGTTGTGAAGCATGAGTGGTGAATGCTCCAATAAGGAGAAGGCATATGTGGTGTGAATATTATACAGAGAATTTGTAGCTTGGAGATTAGGAGGTTAGGGGTTACTAATAGTATTATCCAGAGGGCCGAAGAGGGATTGTTGAGGTGGTTTGAACATTTAGAGAGGATGGAACAAAATAGGATGACTTGGAAGGCATATAAATCTAGTGGGAGGAAGGCGGGGTAGTAGTCCTAGGAAAGGATGGAGGGAGGGGGGTAAAGGAGGCTTTATGTGTGAGTGGCTTAGACATCCAGCAAGCGTGTGTGAGCATGTTAGATAAGAGTGATTGGAGGATAGTGGTTTTTATTATTTAATGTTCTGTTAGAGTGTGAGCAAGGTAACACGTATGCAGGTATTCAGGGAAACCGGTTAGCCGGACGTGAGTCCTGGAGGTGGGAAGTACAGTACCTGACTTCTGAACGAGGGGTGTTGTTATCTACAATTTTGAACTGTAGAATATGAGCCCCTCTAGCAAAACAGTCATGTAATGAACGATTGTGAAAGTGTTTCTTCTTTCGTTGGTCATCCTACCTCGGTGGGAGACGGCCGGTTTGTTGAAAACACACACTCCAACAACTGGCTCCTGGAGTTCAACCCCACCAAGTGCAAAGTCATGAAGATTGGGGAAGGGCAAAGAAGACCGCAGACGGAGTACAGTCTAGGGGGCCAGAGACTGCAAACCTCAGTCAAGGAAAAAGATCTTGGGGTGAGTATAACACCAGAAACATCTCCTGAGGCGCACATCAACCAAATAACTGCTGCAGCATATGGGCGCCTAGCAAACCTAAGAACAGCATTCCGACATCTTAATAAAGAATCGTTCAGGACCCTGTATACTGTGTACGTTAGGCCCATACTGGAGTATGCAGCACCAGTTTGGAACCCACACCTAACCAAACACGTGAAGAAGCTCGAGAAAGTGCAAAGGTTTGCAACAAGACTAGTCCCGGAGCTAAGGGGTATGTCCTACGAGGAGAGGTTAAGGGAAATCGACCTGACGACACTGGAGGAAAGGAGAGATAGGGGGGATATGATAACAACATATAAGATACTGAGAGGAATTGACAAAGTGGACAGAGACAGAATGTTCCAGAGATGGGACACAGCAACAAGGGGACACAGTTGGAAGCTTAAGACTCAGATGAATCACAGAGATGTTAGGAAGTATTTCTTCAGTCACAGAGTGGTTGGGAAGTGGAATAGTTTAGGAAGCGATGTAGTCGAGGCAGGTTCAATACATAGCTTTAAGCAGAGGTATGATAAAGCTCATGACGCAGGGAGAGTGACCCAGTAGCGGCCAGTGAAGAGGCGGGGCCAGGAGCTATGAATCGACCCCTGCAACCACAACTAGGTGAGTACACACACACACACAGTAATAGAGTAACAAAGTAATAGAGCAATGGTTGACACACTGGCTGAAGGGGCCAGAAGAGCTCATGCGTGCAGGGCAAAGCTGCTGATTGTGGGTGACTTCAATCACAAGGAAATTGACTAGGAGAACCTGGAGCCACATGGGGGCCCAGAAACGTGGAGGGCTAAGATGATGGAGGTGGTACAGGAAAACGCTATGTACCAACACGTAAGGGACACTACCAGAGAGAGAGGAGAGGATGACCCAGCAAGACTGGATCTAGTATTCACCTTGAGTAGTGCAGACATATGTGCATCACATATGTCTGCACATATGTGATGCATATGTGCATCACATATGAAAGACCCCTCGGGGCCAGTGACCACGTAGTTCTGAGCTTCGAATACATAGTAGAGTTACAAGTGGAGAGGGAAGCAGAAAGGGCAGGACGAATGAAGCCAAACTACAAGAGAGGGAACTACACAGGCATGAAGAATTTCCTGCACGGGGTTCATTGGAATAGAGAACTGGCAGGGAAGTCAGTAAACGAGATGATGGAATATGTGACAACAATATGCAAAGAAGCGGAAGAGAAATTTGTACACAAGGGTAACAGAAACAATGAGAAAGCCAGGATGAGCCCTTGGTTCACCCAAAGACGTAGAGAGGCGAAAACCAAATGAACTAGAGAATGGAAGAAGTATAGAAGGCAAAGGACACAGGAGAACAAGGAGAGCAGTCGTAGAGCCAGAAATGAATATGCACAGGTAAGAAGGAGGCCCAATGACAATACGAAAACGACATAGCAGCGAAAGCCAAATCTGATCCGAAGCTATTGTACAACCACATCAGGAGGAAAACAACAGTCAAGGACCAGGTGATAAGGCTGAGGAAGGAAGGAGGGAAGTTCACACGAAATGACCGCGAAGTATGTGAGGAGCTCAACACCAGGTTCAAAGAAGTGTTCATAGAGTAGACAGAAGGGACTCCAGAAAGACAGAGAGGTAGGGTACACCATAAAGTGTTGGACACAATGCAAACAACCAAGGAAGAAGTGAAGAGGCTACTAAGCAAGCTAGATTCCTCAAAGGCGATGGGGCCGGATAACATCTCTCCATAGGTACTGAGAGAGGGAGCAGAGGCGCTATGTGTACCACTCGCATCAATCTTCAACACATCTATCGAAACAGGACGACTACCTGAGGTATGGAAGACAGGAGACGTAGTCCCAATTTTTAAAAAAGGAGACAGACACGAAGCATTAAACTACAGACCAGTGTCACTGACATGTGTCAGGAGAAGAGTGATGAAGCACCTAGAAAGGAATCAGCTTATCAATGAGAGCCAGCACGGTTTCAGGGATGGGAAATCCTGTGTCACAAATCTGCTGGAGTTCTATGACAGGGTGACAGCAGTAAGACAGGAGAGAGAGGGGTGGGTAGATTTCATTTTCTTGGACTGTAAGAAGGCGTTCGAAACAGTTCCGCACAGGAGGTTAGTGCAAAAGCTGGAGGACTAGACAGGGATAACAGAGAAGGCACTGCAATGGATCAGGGAATATCTGTCAGGAAAACAATAGCGAGTCATGGTACATAGCGAGGTGTCAGAGTGGGCGCCTGTGACAAGCGGGGTTCTACAGGGGTCAGTACTAGGACCGGTGCTGTTTCTGGTATTTGTGAACGACATGACGGAAGGAATAGACTCAGAAGTGTCCCTGTTTGCAGATGACGTGAAGTTAGTGAGAAGAATTCAATCGAATGAAGACTAAGCAGAACTACAAAGGTATCTGGACAGGCTACAGGCCTGGTCCAGCAATTGGCTCCTGGAGTTCAACCCCACTAAGTGCAAAGTCATGAAGATTGGGGAAGGGCAAAGAAGACTGCAGACGGAGTATAGTCTAGGGGGGCCAGAGACTACAAACCTCATTTTTGGGTGAGTATAACACCGGGCACATCTTCTGAGGGGCACATCAACCAAATAACTGCTGCAGCATACGGGCGCCTAGCAAACCTAAGAACAGCATTCCGACATCTCAATAAGGAATCATTCGGGACCCTGTACACCGTGTACGTTAGGCCTATATTGGAGTATGCAGCACCAGTTTGGAACCCGCACTTAGCCAAACATGTAAGGAAACTAGAGAAAGTGCAAAGGCTTGCAACAAGACTAATCCCGGAGGAGAGGTAAAGGGAAATCGACATGACGACACTGGAAGACAGGAGAGATAGAGGGGATATGACAACGACATATAAAATACTGAGAGGAATTGACAAGGTGGATAGAGACAGGATGTTCCAGAGATGGGACACAGCAACAAGTGGTCGCAGTTGGAAGTTGAAGACTCAGATGAATCACAGGGATGTTAGGAAGTATTTCTTCAGTCACAGAATTGTCAGGAAGTGGAATAGTCTGGGAAGTGATGTAGTGGAGTCAGGATCTATACATAGCTTTAAGAAGAGGTATGATAAAGCTCATGGAGCAGGAAGAGTGACCCAGTAGCGACCAGTGAAGAGGCGGGGCCAGGAGCTATGAATCGACCCCTGCAACCACAACTAGGTGAGTACAACTAGGTGAGTACATACATACTTACACACACACACACACACACACACACACATATATATATATATATATATATATATATATATATATATATATATATATATATATATATATATATATATATATATGTACTCACCTAGTTGTGGTTGCAGGGGTTGAGTCATAGCTCCTGGCCCCGCCTCTTCACTGGTCGCTACTGTGTCACTCTTCCTGCTCCATGAGCTTTATCATACCTCTTCTTAAAGCTATGTATAGATCCTGACTCCGCTACATCACTTCCCATTAGGTAAAACTGGTCAACTAGCAAGAACTCAATTAATATTAAGCGCTTCTGAAATGTTCTCTTATACGTTTAAATATATATTTTTTTTCATTTATGTTAATGTAAAAATCAATTTTTGTACCAAAAAAACTTACCTAATCTTATTATAACAAGCGCAATTTAATTTAGCCTAATGCAACTAAATATATTTTAGATAAATTTACAATAATTTAATTATAAACGAACACAAAGAAATATATTTTTTTCGTTAGGTTCAGAATGATTTTTGCGAAATTATTGCATACACAAATTTTCGCTTGTCTTATTCGGCAAGAAGAGCGTTGCTCTTTAAGCCAAAATCGCAAGTTTTACTTATTCGGTATGACATATATTTGTATGTATATATAAATACAGATCATCAAGAAGCCTTTCTTGTCAGCAAATTTACTCACCTCCTTCAGGTTGTAAATGGTGATAAACACTAAGACGCATCTTAGTAAGTTATTAAGGCAATTATTAATAAGACCTTTTGCCCATCTGGTCATGGCCTGGTCATGGCCTGGTCATGGCCTGGTCATGGCCTGGTCATGGCCTGGTCATGGACCGGGCCACGGGGGCCTTGACCCCTGGAGCTCCCTCGAGGTAGGTAGATCAGGGGCTTCATCAATCGAAGACAGAGAACTGAAGTTATAGTTCATGCAGGGAGCATTAACAGGGTTGAACACATGACGTCCTGTTCTCTCGCCCTAAAATCAATTTAGCTAAAAACACTGAAGATATTGAAGCTCCCTTGTTTTGTACAACTGAACTGCCAATACCAATGAACACTGACTTTAAACAGTGGTGTTTATGTGAATCTTGCTCCTTGATGACTAGTTTGCCACCATTTCATTTCCTCAAGGGGTTTTAGCTATTCTGTGAATAACACAAGCATTACTAATGAACACTGCCTGTACCGGAGGCACATTTGTAAGCATTAACACGGGTATGTTAGTCTCTAGCTGTCTCCCACAAAAATTTTTTTGACATCCTTACATGATCTCCGATTTGATTTCATCTAAGCCTGTGGGTTTCTTGCTGGTTAAATTTCTAATAGTAGTGCTGGCAGAATTGGATTATCTAAGATTGCAGTTAAAGAAGGCAATGAAAACGTTATTAGATACGTTACTCTTGGGTAGAATAACAAATCTTTCCGGAGATTTGTCATGCTTGGGGTAATGATGATTTGCGGAGCACGAAGTCTACAGTCATCAGTGATGAAATAAGATGGGAAGTGTGGTTTAGACAAGTCACGGTGAATATAGTCTCATTCGTCTTCAAGGTATTCAGGACTACGTACTCTGCTGGCCATTAGATAGAATTTGATGATGGTTCGTGAGAGGTAAATAACCCCCAAAATGCCAAGCAGTGTGACTTACACACTTCCAGGTTGTAACCCACACAAGTCTGCTAAGCGCCAAGTATTTATTTAATGATCGGTGAAAAGGGGAAAAGGTGCAAGGAAACTTGCCTAGCATCTTGATCTACTCGATTTTAAACCCAGTCCTTCTGGCTGCAAGTCGAACCTCCGAGTTTCAGTAATAATGGAAAAATTACCAACAAAATTTTAGGTAAATAGACATAATATGGCATTACATTATGGCAACGATAAGACTTGACAAAGCTCCTGGAGAGCGAAACGTTACCACAAGAAAATGTCACATTAGTTACATCTACGTATGTCCATTTACCTAATAACTAGTTTCATCCGTCAGAGGCTAGGCACCCTATTTTTCTCCCCAGCTGCCTCGCACCAACAACCATTCTCTATGTGACGGGCTCGGTGCCTCTTGTACCGCGGACACCTAACATCAGAAGTCTGGGAGACCAGTCCGTAAACTAGGAGATCTGGTCTGAGATCGGAGAGCAGGAGCCATGGCGCACGTAACCATGTATAGGTATCCCAGTGCTTCCCCACTGTCTCCCAGGACCAAAAATTACATGAATGAAAGATGGATCTCACCACATTGAAAAAGTAACACGTTGTTTAGGAATACTGTGGACAGCAGCGGCGTCCACGACTTTAGAGTCTGAAAAAAAAAAATCTCGTATAGGCTACGTAGAAAATATTCTACGTTGCTACACACCAGCTATGGCTACCCACTTATAAATGTTTTGCACACTTTGTGGCTAAGTCGGTGTCTCTGTACTCCTACACTTGGTGACAAAGACACAACGCAGTGGAGTTCGTTATTTATACAACTTCCACTCAACGTTGGGCTGTATCACTAGTGCCGCACTCTTCACATTGTCTCTCCTACACCATATACAATTTATATGCTAATAACCCTCCCAGAATAAACGCAAAAATGTATTTTCCCATTAGGAATAGAAATCTATTTATGTTGAAGTATCCACAGGCTGACCTCCCCCCCCCAGGATGCCGACTAACACAAAGAGGTTTATTTACAGTTAGGTCGAAAAAAAAGGCAATAGGTGTCACGAAGCGTTCTCAACGTTTCTGCCCATCCGATAATTGAACCCGGGTCCTGCGATTATGAGATGAAGGCACCACCACTGAGTTACAAGCTTTCAAGTTAATCAGCATGCCAAAAGTTCCCCACGAAAACCTATGATTTTCACCGGGCATTGTGAAAAAATGCCAGAGGGTTGGGTCTGCAGAACTCCTTCCGTAATTACAGTAGTAATGAGACGTCTCCTTTGTTCCATTAAACTGTGAATCTCATTTCAAGAAAAGGAAGAGAGTAATCCTCCTTCTCATTAAACTGTGAATCTCATTTAATGTATAATATTGTACGGATATATCAGTCTTAATACCTTTGTTCCTTTATGCTTCGGATACCTTTCAGACATGGCGGCGTACTCGATGTCTTTGTTGTATTAAAGTGTGAATCTCATATGCAGTTAATTTTTATACGGTTATAATGACTCCCGCCTTGCCTTTGTGCCCACACCTGCCTCCCAGGAAAACCCAAACACCTGCCTTGTTTTGTTTTTTTTCATTTCCCGTAATGGAATCCAAAATCGTCCTCTGATATATAGATTTCCTGCCAGACTCAAGTCGCTAATAACCAACCACAACGTCTCAAGGAAGCGTATTATTATTATTATTATTATTATTATTATTATTATTATTATTATTATTATTATTTTTTTTTTTTTTTTTATTATTAACACATCGGCCGATTCCCACCAAGGCAGGGTGGCCCGAAAAAGAAAACTTTCATCATCATTCACTCCATCACTGTCTTGCCAGAAGGGTGCTTTACACTACAGTTATAAAACTGCAACATTAACACCCCTCCTTCAGAGTGCCGGCACTGTACTTCCCATCTCCAGAACTCAAGTCCGGCCTGCCGGTTTCCCTGAATCCCTTCATAAATGTTACTTTGCTCACACTCCAACAGCACGTCAAGTATTAAAAACCATATGCCTCCATTCACTCCTATCAAATACGCTCACACATGCTTGCTGGAAGTCCAAGCCCTCGCACACAAAACTTCCTTTACCCCTCCCTCCAACCCTTCCTAGGCCGACCCCTACCCCGCCTTCCCTCCACTACAGATTTATACACTCTCGAAGTCACTCTGTCTCGTTCCATTCTCTCTACATGTCCAAACCACCTCAACAACCCCTCCTCAGCTCTCTGGACAATCGTTTTGGTAATCCGCACCTCCTCCTAATTTCCAAACTCCGAATTCTCTGCATTATATTCACACCACACATTGACCTCAGACATGACATCTCCACTGCCTCCAGCCTTCTCCTCGTTGCAACATTCATCACCCATGCTTCACACCCATATAAGAGCGTTGGTATAACTATACTCTCATACATTCCCTCTTTACTTCCATGGACAAGGTTCTTTGTCTCCACAGACTCCGAAGTGCTCCACTCACCCTTTTCCCTCATCAATTCTATGATTCACCTCATCCTTCATAGACCCATCCGCGACATGTCCACTCCCAAATATCTGAATACATTCACCTCCTCCATACTCTCTCCTCCAATCTGATATCCAATCTTTCGTCACCTATTCTTTTTGTTATCCTCATCACCTTACTCTTTCCTATATTCACTTTCAATTTTCTTCTTTTACACACCCTACCAAATTCATCCTCCAACCTCTGCAGCTTCTCTTCAGAATCTCCCAAAAGCACAGTGTCATCAGCAAAAAGCAACTGTGACAACTCCCACTTTGTATTTGCTTCTTTATCTTTTAGCCCAACACCTCTTGCCAAGACCCTCGCATTCACTTCTCTTACAACCCCATCTATAAATATATTGAACAACCACGGTGACATCACACATCCTTGTCTAAGGCCCACTTTTACTGGGAAATAGTCCCCTTCCCTCCTACACCTCTAACCTGAGCCTCACTATCCTCATAAAAACTCTTCACTGCTTTCAGTAACCTTCCTCCTATTCCATACACCTGCAACATCTGCCACATTGCCCCCTATCTACCCTATCATACGCTTTTCCAAATCCATAAATGCCACAAAAACATCTTTACCCTTATCCAAATACTGTTCACCTATATGTTTCACTGTAAACACTTGGTCTACACACCCCTACCTTTCCTAAAGCCCCTTGTTCATCTGCTATCCTGCTTTCTGTTTTACTCTTAATTCTTTCAATAATAACTCTACCATACACTTTACCAGGTACACTCAACAGACTTATTCCCTATAATTTTTGCACTCTCTTTTGTCCCCTTTGCCTTTATACAAAGGAACAATACACGCTCTCTGCCAATCCCTAGGTACCTTACCCTCTTCCATACATTTATTAAATAATAGCACCAACCACTCCAAAATTATATCCCCACCTGCTTTTAACATTTCTATCTTTATCCCATCAATCCCAGCTGCCTTACCCCTTTCATTCTACCCACTGCCTCACGAACTTCCCTACACCCACAACTGGCTCTTCCACACTCCTACAAGATGTTATTCCTCCTTGCCCTACACACGAAATCACAGCTTCCTGTCTTCATCAACATTTAACAAATCCTCAAAATATTCTCTCCATCTTCCCGATACCTCTAACTCTCCATTTAATAACTCTCCTCTCCTATTTTTAACTGTCAAATCCATTTGTTCTCTAGGCTTCCTCAACTTATTAATCTCATTCCAAAACTTTTCTTATTTTCAACAAAATTTGCTGATAACATCTCACCCACTCTCTCATTTGCTATCTTTTTACATTGCTTCACCAATCTCATAACCTCTCTTTTTTCTCTCCATATACACTTCCCTCCTTGCATCACTTCTACTTTGTGAAAACCTCTCATATGCTAACTTTTTCTCCCTTACTACTCTCTTTACATCATCATTCCACCAATCGCTATTCTTCCCTCCCACACCCACTTTCCTGTAACCACAAACTTCTGCTGAACACTCTAACACTACATTCTTAAACCTACCCCATACATATTCGACCCCATTTCCTACACTCTCACTAGCCCATCTATCCTCCAAAAGTTGTTTATATCTTACCCTAACTGCCTCCTCTTTTAGTTTATTAACCTTCACCTCTCTCTTACTGCTTCTATTTTCCTTGTATCCCATCTACCTTTTATTCCCACTGTAGCTACAACTAAAAAAGTGATCTGATATATCTGTAGCCCCTCTATAAACATGTACATCCTGAAGTCTACTCAACAGTCTTTTATCTACCAATACATAGTCCAACAAACTACTGTCATTACGCCCTACATCATATCTTGTATACTTATTTATCCTCTTTTTCTTAAAATATGTATTACCTATAACTAAACCCCTTTCTATACAAAGTTCAATCAAAGGGCTCCCATTATCATTTACACCTGGCACCCCAAACTTACCTACTACACCCTCTCTGCATGTTTCTCCCACTTTAGCATTTAGGTCCCCTACCACAATTACTCTCTCATTTGGTTCAAAAGTTCCTATACATTCGCTTAACATCTCCCAAAATCTTCTCTCTCCTCTACACTCCTCTCTTCTCCAGGTGCATACACGTTATTATGACCCACTTTTCGCATCCGACCCTTATTTTAATCCACATAATCCTTGAATTTACACATTTATATTCCCTCTTTTCCTTCCATAACTGATCCTTCAACATTATTGCTACCCCTTCCTTAGCTCTAACTCTCTCAGATACTCCTGACTTAATCCCATTTATTTCTCCCCACTGAAACTCGCCTACCCCCTTCAGCTTTGTTTCGCTTAGGGCCAGGACATCCAACTTCTTTTCATTCATAACATCGGCAATCATCTCTTTCTTATCATCCGCACTACATCCACGCACATTCAGACAACCCAATTTTATAAAGTTTTTCTTCTTCTCGTTTCTAGTAGATTTGTACAGGAGAAGGGGTTACTAGCCCATTGCTCCCGGCATCTTAGTCGCCTCATACGACACGCATGGCTTACGGAGGAAAGATTCTTTTCCACTTCCCCATGGACAATAGAGAAAATAAAAAGAACAAGAGCTATTAAGAAAAAGAAGAAAAACCTAGATGTGTGTATGTATATATATGCATGTGTATGCCAGTGTAGTGTGACCTAAAGTGTAAGTAGAAGTAGTTAGATATACCTGTTATCCAGCGTGTTTATGAGACAGAAAAAAAGACACCAGCAATCCTACCATCATGTAAAACAGTTTCAGGTTTCTGTTTCACAGTCACCTGGCAGGACGGTAGTACCTCCCTGGGTGGTTGCTGTCTACCAACCTACTACCTACTATTATTATTATTATTATTATTATTATTATTATTATTATTAATTTCTTCTTCTTCTTCTTCTTCTTCTTCTTCTTCTTCTTCTTCTTCTTCTTCTTCTTCTTCTTCTTTCTTCTTATTTTTATTATTATTTTTATAATTATTTTTATTATTATTATTATTTTTATTATTATTTTTAATATTATTATTTTAATAATAATAATAATAATAATATTATTATTATTATTATTATTATTATTATTATTATTATAATAATAATAATAATAATAATAATAATAATAATAATAATAATAATAATAATAATAATAATTATTATTAATATTATTATTATTATTATTATTATTATTATTATTATTATTATTATTATTATCATCATCATCAACTTCATCATCATGGGAAAACAGCTGTAATAAAGGGTAACTCAGTATCTCAGATCAAGAACTCGTCAGCGACATGTGTCATCTTGAACAATTTAAGGTTTCGACAAAGAATGTTTAACCGATGTTAATGGCAGGCTCCTAGTGCTTGGATCATCCTGAGAGACATGTGGCCAGGGATGAGAAGCTGGACTCACGTAGATGAGGCATCATACTACGCCCAGGAGGTATGAGGTAGCAAATGATTTTCTTATTTTTGTTTTTTTAAAAGGCCTTGACATATATCACAGTGGAAGGGGGGAGGTTATCAGGAAGTGCAGACAGACTTTCAGACTCATTCTCATTTGGACTCAGATGGTTTTGTTCTCAATTCAGACTAACTTTTCCCTGCAGACTTGCAGTCTGACTGAAAGGTCGTTTCAGTCTTGGACAACGTGTACGTAAATCCCTATTTTGTGATTTATACTCACGTGTCTGTATTTATGAAAGATATCTTTCTCTAGGTGAGTAATTTGTATTTGCTTAAACAATAAAGTAATAAAATATATTGTGTTTACACCCTTCCAGTTACAGAAGTGAGGGGTTTATGGGTCTAAAGTCTCCGCTATGGAAGAACTTTATCTATCTCAAATCTTAGTATGCATGTGAGAGCGTCCTGCACCGCCTGCCTTGTGTATCAGCACGGAATGTTGATAATGTGGGTGGTGGCAGCAGTAAGGGATAAGGAAAGTGACAGGCAGTGTCCACATAAGGTAAGTAATGTCACTGATGGTGACTAGGCTTGCAAGGGGATGAACCTGCAAGTTTATCCCAGAATATTAATAGGATCTCCCTAGTGAGTGCAAGAGCTGTGACCAGGGTTATAACATTTGAATAGTTGCTGTTCTTCTTGTTGCTACGGTTCTTGTCGTTGTTGTAGTGGGTGTTGTTGTAGTTCTTTTGCTTGGCGGTGTTGTCGTTGTTGCTTCTGCTACTGTTGTTGCTGCTGCTGTCCTTGTTGCTAGTATTATTGTTGTAGGGGTGTTGTTGTAATTGTACTTATTATTGTTATGTTGTTAATATTTTGTTGTTGTTATTGTTGTTGTTCTTGTTTCTGATGCTTCACCTGCTGCTGCTGTATTGCTACTGCTGCTGGTGTTGTTGTTGCTGGTGTTATTACTGCTGCTGTTGTTGCTGCTGCTGGTGTTGTTGCTGCTGCTGGTTTTATTGATGCTGCTACTAGTGTTATTGCTGCTGAAGTTGCTGCTGCTGCTGGTGTTGTTGTTGTTGCTGCTGCTGGTGTTATTGCTGCTGCTGTTTATGCTGCTACAGTTCCTGTTGTTGCTGGTGTTGGTGTTGCTGGTGTTGTTGTTGTTACTGCTGCTGGTGTTAATGCTGCTGCTGCTGCTGCTGCTGTTTTTTCTGCTACAGTTCCTGTTCTTGCTAGAGTTGTTGTTGCAACTGCTGGTGTTATTGCTGCTGCAGTTGCTGCTGCTGCTGTTTTTGCGCTGCAGTTCTGTTGCATTGCTGTGGTTGTTGTTGCAGCTGCTGGTGTTTATGCTGCTGCTGCTGCTGCGGTGTTTTGCTGCTGCTGCTGGTGTTGTTGCAGCTGCTGGTGTTGTTGCAGCTGCTGGTGTTGTTGCAGCTGCTGGTGTTGTTGCAGCTGCTGCTGCTGGTCCAGCTGCTGGTGTTGTTGCTGCTGCTGCAGGTGTTGCAGCTGCTGCTGGTGTTGTTGCTGCTGCTGTTGCAGCTGCTGGTGTTGTTGCTGCTGCTGTTGCTACCCTCACTGTGTAAGAAGATTACCGAATTATAACCTGGCGCCATATTTAACTCTCCACTCTGAAATTATTGTCATTGAGGTCGGGCGAGCGTAAGTTAAAGACATCGCCGGACACCAGCAGGTTGGTCACTGCTGCTGGCCAGTCACCAGCAGGTTGATCACTGCTGCTAGCCAGTCACCAGCAGGTTGGTCACTGCTGCTAGCCAGTCACCAGCAGGTTGGTCACTGCTGCTGCCAGTCACCAGCAGGTTGGTCACTGCTGCTGGCCAGTCACCAGCAGGTTGGTCACTGCTACTGGCCAGTCACCAGCAGGTTGATCACTGTTGCTGGCCAGTCACCAGCAGGTTGGTCACTGCTGCTGGTCAGTCACCAGCAGGTTGGTCACTGCTGCTGGCCAGTCACCAGCAGGTTGGTCACTGCTGCTGGCCAGTCACCAGCAGGTTGGTCACTGCTGCTGGCCAGTCACTGCTGCTGGACAGTCACTGTTGCTGGACAGTCACAGCAGTTGTACTCTGCTGGCCAGTCACAGCAGGTTGGATCACTGTGCTGGCCAGTCACCAGCAGGTTGGTCACTGCTGCTGGCCAGTCACCTCTAGTTGGTCACTGCTGCTGCCTGACAGGTTGGTCACTGCTGCTGGACAGTCACTGCTGGTACGTCACTGTTGCTGGACAGTCACTGTGCTGACAGTCACTGCTGCTGGACAGCCACTGCTGCTGGACAGTTTCACTGCTGCTGGACAGTCACTCTGCTTGAGTCACTGCTGCTGAACAGTCACTGCTACTGGACAGTCACTGCTGCTGGACTGTCACTGCTGCTGGACAGTCACTGCTGCTGGACAGTCACTGCTGCTGGACACTCACTGCTGCTGGAGAGTCATGCTGCTGGACAGTCACTGCTGCTGGCAGTCCTGCTGTTGACAGTCACTGCTGCTGGACAGTCACTGCTGGCTGGACAGTCACTGCTGCTGGACAGTCACTGCTGCTGGACAGTCACTGCTGTTGGACAGTCACTGCTGCTGGAACAGTCACTGCTGCTGGCATCATCTGCTAGGATAGTCACTGCTGCTGGCAGTCACCGCTGCTGGACAGTCACTGCTGCTGGACAGTCACTGCTGCTGGACAGTCACTGCTGCTGGACAGTCACTGCTGCTGGACAGTCACCGCAGGTTGACAGTCACTGCTGCTGGACAGTCACTGCTGCTGGACAGTCACTGCTGCTGGACAGTCACCGCTGTTGGACAGTCCTGCTGCTGGACAGTCACCGCTGTTGACAGTCACTGCTGCTGGACAGTCACTGCGCTGGATGGTCACTGCTGCTGGTCAGTCACTGCTTTGGACAGTCACTGCTGCAGTCCCCGGTTGGCACTGCTGCTGGACAGCCACTGCCTGCTGCTGGACAGTCACATGCTGCTGACAGTCACTGCGCTGGTCGGTCACTGCTGCTGGACAGTCACTGTACTGGTAGATCACTGTCTGCTGGGACAGTTCACTGCTGCTGGACAGTCACTCGCTGGTAGTCACTGTTGCTGGACAGTCACTGCTGGATCAGTCACTGCTGCTGGACAGTCACCTGCGGTTGAGTCACTGCTGCTGGACAGTTACTGCTGTTGGACGTCACTGCTGCTGGACAGTCACTGCTGCTGGACTTGTCACTGCTGCTGGACAGTCACTCTGCGGTAGTCACTGCTGCTGGACAGTCACCAGCTGACGTCACTGCTGCTGGACAGTCACGCTCTGGACTGTCACTGCTGCTGGCCAGTCACGCGTTGGCACTGCTGCTGGCAGTCACTGCATCGGCTGGTCACTGCTGCTGGACAGTCACCAGCGGTTGGCACTCACTGCTGCCATGACAGCAGGTTGGCACTGCTGCTGGCCAGTCACCAGCAGGTTGGTCACTGCTGCTGGCCAGTCACCAGCGGTGGATCACTGCTGCTGGCAGTCACAGGTGGTCCGCTGCTGGCACAGCCACGGTTGAGTCACTGCTGCTGGACCAGTCACCGCTATGGATTAGTCACTGCTGCTGGACAGTCACCAGCGTTGGTCACGCTGCTGGCCAGTCACCGTGGTCACTGCTGGACAGTCACAGCAGGTTGAGTCACTGCTGCTGGACAGTCACCGCTGGCTGGTCACTGCTGCTGGCCAGTCAAGCAGTTTCACTGCTGCTGGACAGTCACTGCTGCTTGTCAGTCACTGCTTGCTAGACAGTCACTGCTGCTGGACAGTCACTGCGCTGGACAGTCACTGCTGCTGGACAGTCACTGCTGCTGGACAGTCACTGCTGCTGGACAGTCACTGCTGCTGGACAGTCACTGCTACTGGACAGTCACTGCTGCTGGACAGTCACTGCTGCTGGACAGTCACTGCTGCTGGACAGTCACTGCTGACCGTGGACAGTCACTGCTGCTGACAGTCACTGCTACTGGACAGTCACTGCTGCTGGACAGTCACTGCTGCTGGACAGTCACTGCTGCTGGACAGTCCTGCTGCTCATCGGACAGTCACTGCTCTGGACAGTCACTGCTGCTGGACAGTCACTGCTGCTGACAGTCACTGCTGCTGGACAGTCACTGCTGCTACGCGACAGTCACTGCTGCTGGACAGTCACTGCTGCTGGACAGTCACTGCTGCTGGACAGTCACTGCTGCTGGACAGTCACTGCTGCTGGACAGTCACTGCTGCTGGACAGTCACTGCTGCTGGACAGTCACTGCTGCTGGACAGTCACTGCTGCTGGACAGTCACTGCTGCTTCACTCCACAAGAATGGCTCGAAAATTTATTGATCCGCAATTTTTTTTAGAGAAAAATACGTTAGTTATACTGACTCGTTTAGTGTTCGTTCTTGAAGGAAGAGGAGGAAGAGGGAGAGGAGGAGTTATAAGAGGAGGAGGAGGAAGAAGAGGAGGAGAAAGAAGAGGAGGAGGAGTTGGAAGAGGAGGAAGATGAGGAGGAAGAAGTGGAGGATGAGGAAGAAGAGGAGGAAGAGAAAGAAGAGTAGGAGGAGGAAGAAGAGGAGGAGGAGGAAGTTGAAGAGAAAGAAGAGGAGGAAGATGAGGAGGAAGAGGAAAATGAGGAGGAAGAGGAAAATGAGTAAGGAAGAAGAGGAGGAAGATGAAGAGGAAGATGAGAACTAAGATGAGGAGAAAGATGAGGGGAAGATGAAGAGGAAGGTGAGGAGGAAGATGAGGAGGAAGAGGAGGAGGAAGAGGAAGAAGAGGAAGATAAGGAGGAAGAGGAGGAAGATGAGGAGAAAAATGAGGAGGAAGAAGTGGAAGATGAGAAGGAAGATGAGAAGGAAGATGAGGAGGAAGATGAGGAGGAAGATGAGGAGGAAGATGAAGAGGAAGGTGAGGAGGAAGATGAGGAGGAAGAGGAGGAAGATGAGGAGAAAAATGAGGAGGAAGAAGTGGAAGATGAGAAGGAAGATGAGAATGAAGATGAGGAGGAAGATGAGGAGGAAGAAAAGGAAGATGAGGAAGATGAAGGGGAGGAGGATGGGGAAGAGGTGATGGAGGATGAAAACGAGGTGGAAGAAGAGAATAATCAGAAGAAGAAGGAGAAGAAACAATAACAACAACAGCATCATCAACAACAACTTCCACAACAACAACAACAATAAAATGTGAATAAAGAAACCTGGATACATCCGCAGTTTGTTGCTCTTCTATACGACAGCTACACAGTGAGAACAAACCTATCAATTTTTCCTCTCTCGTTCCATCACGTAGGATGGCGCTCATATTAGCGCCATCCTGCGTGATGGCGCTAATATGAGCGCCCTGTCATCGTCGAGTATTCCAGCAAGGGTTCATGAACTACGGCAACCTCAAAGGTTTCGTTCCAGCAGAGCTGGAGTTACTATCACTTGGGAACTGTTATCTCTCAGGATTACCTTCTCTTAACAGCTTGAAGCCTCGAGTTGTGGAACAAACGCTTTGCTTATCCCTGCTGTTTCTCTTGTTTCCTAACATACTTTATCAGGTGTGGGTTCCATGCCTGCGCTGCAATCACCAAGACAGGTCTAACATATATTGTATAAGAGGCTGGAATGGCCCTTTGTTGAGACTCCTGAAGGCTACTTCTTAGAAGTGCCAGATGAGCTTTGACTGCCGAGGTTAATCGGTTGATGTGAGCCTCTGGCGATATATCTGGAAATATGCTCACTCTTATTGTGTCTCTGAGTGAAGTCTGCGCTGCTCTTTGTTCTGAGTCTATACTCCGTGTATGGTCTTCTAGCCCCTTCCCCAATCTTCATACCCTTGCATTTGCTAGGGTTGAATTCAAACACATTCTTATCTGACCAATCTTTCATTCGTCCAGAAGTATTTGGAACTTTTCTGTCATCCCCTCTGTCTTCACTCTCCTCTTTAGTTTTACATCGGTAGCAAGGGAAGGGGTGGTTTTGATAAGGACCTGCCTGGTATGGGCCAGTAGGCCTTCTGCAGTGTTCCTCTATTCTTATGTAAACAGTCATACAGAGTAAAAGGACACAAGTGCAACTAATGTGACATTTTATTGTGGCAACGTTTCGCTCTCCAGGAGCTTTGTCAAGCCGATACTGGAAAAATAAACACATAAGCAGTATAATGTGATCACATTAAAGGATCACATTATACCATTTATTTCCAAGCCGATACTAACAACACATGGGCTTAGAGTGAGGTGTAGTAGTAGTAGTAGTAGTCATATTAGTAGCACTTGTGACCTTTTACCTAACATATTGTCGGTAATTCTACCAACATTAATACAACAGTCATACATCTGACTCCGTCCCACCTGGCGTGTCATTCACATAAAGTGCTCCTTCACTAACACAGATCCTTACACTTGGTGCACTATAATCTGATATCTCTTCCAGGGAAATCACTCTTCACTTTCTTTCTCATATTGTTTTCCCTGTTATTTTTGTTATTTTTGCTTTGCATCTCGTTCTTAATCCAAAAAGAAAGGAAAAAGACGCAATACTGGACCACAACACAAATAACCCGTACGAACATATCGGTCCGACTTGGACCATACCTTTCTGCAATCCAAATATCTCTCTTCTGTCTTTTTTTTGTTACTTTGTTATAGATTTCATATATCCGATCCCGTGCTGGTTATCGTTAATGAAACCACTTCTCTACAAGTGTTCTACGAATCTCTTTCTTATTTTTTTCCATTACTTAACGTGATATTCATGTCAGTGAAATTGGTCTGCTATTCAGTGTTTTCTGTCTGTCTCCTTTCTTAAATAAATGGACAACATTCGCTGTCTTCCAGATCCCTGGCAACAGTTCTGTATCCATTAATTTGCTACAGATCTTAGCTCGTAGGTCAGACACTGTTTCTGCTCCCTCTGACAACCTGTAAGATCCTATTGACTTTGATATATCCAGAACCATTAAAAGTTAGTTTTACCTTTTACATTGTTGTGTGTATGGTTTCCAGTACGTGTTAATGTACCCTTATCTCTTGGCCTTCTGTTATTGCTTTGTTTACATCGTGAAGAGCTATTTTAATCGTTCGACACTTTGCAGAGTTCTTTATCGAATTATTGTCATATTCTTAATATGCTGATTCGTAAAATTTTCCCTAACCACCCTCATCAACTTAGCACTTCATGTACCCCTTGTGAGTCCAAATTCTTACTCTTTATTGTGGGTGAAATCACCCATGATAAGTAGCTTTGCTTTATCCCTATGTACACTCCTAACTGCCTCTAGTATGGTTGCAAACATTACTTGTTTATGTCTTCATATTTATGTCTTGGTCTTCTAATATTACGTTATTTATCACTACAATTACTACCTTGGGTACTCCCGTCTTAACAGAGCCCATTATATAGTCACTTCCTCCATGTCTGTTTATCCCACTCGTCTCTTCAATACTTCACTGATTAGCGGAGCCGGATTAAGATTTTTGTAGGCCCCTGGGCTACAGGTACTGTGAGGCCCTGGGCTACAGGTACTGTGAGGCCCCTGGGCTACAGGTACTGTGAGGCCCTGGACTACAGGTACTGTGAGGCCCCTGGGCTACAGGTACTGTGAGGCCCTGGGCTACAGGTACGTGAGGCTCTCAGTGATACTTTCAAAAGGAAAAAACAATTAAAGAAATATTAAATTTATTTTTTACAAAGTTAACCACAAGTAAAATTCAAAATATCAGCAAATTGCAAGTTGTTGAGAACATCGTTTTCAATTGCCATGAAAGCTAGTTTGTTTAGTCGTTCTTGTGCCATTGTTGATCTGTGTCTTCTTGGAGAAACTCCTCTCTCTCTCTCCTCTCTCTCTCTCTCTCTCTCTCTCTCTCTCTCGTCGCATTAGTCATCATTAATCACAAGTAAAACCGTAGTGATATTTCAACATTGTCTTTTTCTTCTGCTTGTTCCACTATTAAACCTCTTTTTCTCCGACATGACTAACCAGAAAGGGTGAAAAAATTGCTAAATACTGAAGTCTCATCGTGGAAAAAGACGACATATTCTTTTGGCCATAATGTCTGATGTAAGAGAATTTAATTGTTTGCATGAATCACTTGGTCTCAGTTTAGTTATTATTTGCATAGAAAGTTATTTATGTTAGTAACACACAACAACATATAATAACACGCATCATTAATATTAAACTTAATTCAACCATCATTAAAAATTGGTAAAATGAAAATCATGTAAAAGGGAAGGTAGGCCTTTGCCGCTAGGCTTGACAAATTGACACAATGACACTATACTATAAGGCCTCAGCAAACTGAATAATGCCTGCCTTATAGGGATTAATTCTATCAAGAATTAATCACAAAAGTCAACAGTTCATCATATACGTGTATACGTTATGTAATAACATACTATAATTATAAACTTGCAGCAGTAACTGTGAACACTTTTAACTTAATTTCTGGAGACCCTCCAGCTGGCGGAGGCCCCTGGGCTGCAGCCCCTAAAACCCATGCCTAAATCCGGCAGTGCCACTCCTTTAACTCCCCAGTTTCCTCTGTCTTTATCATTCGACATTCTGCTGTGAATATGGCCTCTGATGTCATTTACTTGATGTCATTTACTCTGATGTCATTTACTAACTATCCACTGTTTTCTTTGTCTGGTCTTTCTGCATGGTGCTCATCTGACAGGATGGACATAAAAAGGTATAAAATACCGACTCAATGGAAAAATTATGCTTCATTTGTGTTTAATTTTTCAGCTGAAGGGTTTGGGGAAAGTAGTGGTGGGGTTGGTGTGAGGATTGTGGGAGGGAGGTGGAGGATGGTGTTAGTGTTGGTGTTGAGGGAGTGGGAGCAGGCCTAGAGTTGGGCTCTATTGGAAAGGGGTGCTCCTTCCTTCCTTCCTTCTGCCTCCTCTTCTACTACTCTTCTCCACACCTGATGAGCTTTCATTTTCAGCAGAGAATAAAACTTTCACACTACACATTTTTGACGACGTTTCTCTCCTGGAGAACGAAACGTTGCCACAATAAAATCTAAAAAAACTCACAATACCTACAAAACAACAGTGTTATCATTGCAAGTTTTCAACAACCATTACAAGAACTCCAGAAATAGACTCCTCCCCCCCCCCACCTCCTCCTTTCACAGACAGGAGCGGCCGACATCAAAGGGAAGGAGGCGTGGAGGCGACCGACAGCAGCTGACCTCTAATTGCTGCAGCAGATGGTAATTACGGATCATTACCAGGTACCCAATTGGTCGTTAGGCTTACATGTAGAGATTCCGGAGTTTACACGCTTATAGGACTTAAGGAAGTGTGTGTGTGTAGTATTAGTAGTAGTAGTAGTAGTAGTTGGTGATAATGGTAGTAGTAGTAGTAGTGGTGGTGGTGGTAGTAGTATTAGTAGTAGTGGTGGTGATAGTAGTAGTAGTAGTAGTGGTGGTGGAAGTAGTAGTAGTAGTAGTAGTGGCGGTGGTGATAGTAGTAGTAGTAGTGGTGGTGGTGGTAGTAGTATTAGTAGTAGTGGTGGTGATAGTAGTAGTAGTAGTAGTGGTGGTGGTAGTAGTAGTAGTAGTAGTGGTGGTAGTAATAGTAGTAGTAGTAGTGGTAGTAGTAGTAGTAGTAGTTGTGGTGGTAGTAGTAGTAGTAGTAGTGGTGGTAGTAGTGGTAGTAGTAGTAGTAGTGGTGGTGGTAGTAGTAGTGGTGGTGGTAGTAGTAGTGGTGGTGGTAGTAGTAGTGGTGGTGGTATTAGTAGCAGTAGTAGTAGTAGTAGTAGTGGTGGTGGTGGTAGTAGTAGTAGTGGTGGTGGTAGTAGTAGTGGTGGTGGTAGTAGTAGTGGTGGTGGTAGTAGTAGTGGTGGTGGTAGTAGTAGTGGTGGTGGTAGTAGTAGTGGTGGTGGTAGTAGTAGTGGTGGTGGTAGTAGTAGTGGTGGTGGTATTAGTAGCAGTAGTAGTAGTAGTAGTGGTGGTGGTATTAGTAGCAGTAGTAGTAGTAGTAGTGGTAGTGGTGGTAGTAGTAGTAGTGGTGGTGGTATTAGTAGCAGTAGTCAAAAGCACTTGTCAGTAGACACTTGCCTGATTTTTGTGTGTGTTTGTACTTAAAAGTACTTACCAATATGTGGTTGCAGGAGTCGAACCATAGCTCATGGCCCCGTCTCAACTTGCCGTTGTCAGATTTTCTCCCGTCTAGCCTTGTGGTTCCTATCGTACCTGCTCTTAAAAACTATGCATGGAGTCTGCCTCCAGCGCTTCATCTAGGTCACTCTAGGCATTTCTGGCATTCGTGCGACTCATCTGTGTCTTTAACTTCCGGCTGTGCCCCCGAGTACTTGTTTCCCGCCTGTCAAACAGCCTGTCTCTGTCAGCCATTTCAATTCTTGCGAGTATTTTGTATGCTGTTATTAAGTTCATTTTATTATTGGTGTTGCTGTTGTTGGTGCTGTTTTTTTTTGTTGGAGTTCTTGTTAATGTAAATGTTGTTGTTGTTAGTGTTTCTCTTGAGGTGTTCTTTTTGGTTTTGTTGTTGTCACTGTTGTTGGTGCTGTTATTGCTGTTGTTGTGCTATTAGGTCAGATGCCGTGCTCCTTCTTTAAGTGAATGTGACCTGACCTGACTAGGTTGGGTCATTGGCTTAAGCCGGTAGGAGACTTGGACTTGCCTCGCATGGGCCAGTAGGCCTGCTGCAGTGTTCCTTCTTTCTTATGTTCTTGTCATCGTTGTTGATACTGTTATTGTTGCTGCCATTATTTTTTTAGTTTTTTTATTGTTTTTTGTTTTTGTTGCTACTGTTAATGTTGTTGATAATGTTAATTTTGTTGTTGTTAGTGATGTTGTTGCTGTTACTGGTGATACAGCTGCTCAAGTTGTAGTAGTTAATGCTATTGTTGTTGTTGTTGTTTTGCTTGTTTCTGCAAGCATTGACGTGTTCATCAAGGCGCGTTTGTAAGGTAAGTGCTGTTTCACCGACGTATACCTTGTTACAGCCTCCGCAAGGGATTGTGTAAACACCTGCACTGATTGGTTCAAGGTTTATCACTTTGGTCCTGGTCAGGTTTTGATGGATATAGTTATTGCGATAGCATCTCTAGTGTTGGCTTGTGTAAGTTCTCTTGAGACGTTCAAGGCAACTTGGCTGTTGGGAAGGATTAAGGCTTTATTTAAAGTGATGTTAGTGTGTGGTGAATTGATGATCCTGAGGGCTCTCCTCTTACACACTCCTCGTCAAGAAACTTTAGGCTGCAAATTCGGTGCAGTCTTAGAGAAAAATCCGATGATGCCTCGTTTGGTCTTAGTACACATTTTTCCTTGATTTTATTGGGTTATAATTGGTTAAATCTACATCATGTAGTGTACGTGTGCACCCAGATACCAGTGTGTCAAATATCCCATTGTAAATTATACTTGTGAAAGTAAGTCACAATTGAAACACATGGTAATGTTCCCAGCCGCCACATAGACTGCAAGCTTAACACTTCCTTCAGGATTAATTTGCGAGATGCTGGGTAGAAGAGGGATGAAGATATAAGTTTTAATGTCCGGGAGTGTAGGGGCGAGTGTTGTAGGAGTGGCCTGTGTGAGGGACGAACTGGATAGGGAGGATAGGAAGGGTTAGGCCTCTGAATTTTAGATACTAATCCTTAAATCTGCCACCTGTCTGTCGCTGGCTGACAGAGCCGTCTGTGCTGGTTGACATGGCTGGCTGTGCTGGCTGACAGAGCCGTCTGTGCTGGTTGACACGACTGTCTGTGCTGGCTGACACAGCCGTCTGTGCTGGCTGACAGAGCCGTCTGTGCTGGCTGACAGAGCCGTCTGTGCTGGTTGACACGACTGTCTGTGCTGGCTGACACGGCTATATGTGCTGGCTGACACGACTGTCTGTGCTGGATGACACAGCCGTCTGTGCTGGCTGACAGAGCCGTCTGTGCTGGCTGACAGAGCCGTCTGTGCTGGTTGACACGACTGTCTGTGCTGGCTGACACGAGACGTTTGTTACCACACTCACCTAACGTCCTCACCCACCCAAAAAACCACTCTTACACCCTCTACAAACCCCTCACCCACACTCTCCAACCTTCACCCACTCTCTCCACCCCTCACCCACTCTCTCCACCCCTCACCCACTCTCTCCACCCCTAACCCACTCTCCACCCCTCTCTAACTCTTCCCGTCATTCCTACACACACTCTCTCTTTCTCCCCTCTCCATAATCACTCTACCCCTCCCACCCTGCCCCTCCCTCCCACCCTGCATTGCCCTCCCACCCTGCCCCTCCCTCCCACCCTGCCCCTCCCTCCCACCCTGCCCCTCCCTCCCACCCTGCCCTCCCTCCCACCCTGCCCCTCCCTCCCACCCTGCCCTCCCTCCCACCCTGCCCTCCTCCACCCTGCCCTCCCTCCACCCTGCATCCTCCCACCCTGCCCTCCCTCTTGTCACTTAGCATATCATTTCCATCACACCCAGGTGCTGTATGATAAACACCTTTGGCTGTAGTTGACCTCCGTGTGACCTGTCTTCCAGTGTGACCTGTCTTCTAGTGTGACCTGTCGTCCGGGGACAGATGTGACCTGTCCTTCAGGGTCAGATGTGACCTGTCGTCCGGGGACAGATGTGACCTGTCCTCCAGGGTTCCAGGTGTGACCTGTCGTCTGGGGTCAGGTGTGACCTGTCCTCCGGGGTTAGTGGCTACCTCCTATTGCTGCGAGGTCACCAGCAGTCACCTGCTCTATTCTGCTTTGAAGAACAAGTCCAGTGATGTCCTTGTGTTTGTGGGGGAGGGGTTGTGATGTCCTTGTGTTTGTGGGGGAGGGGTTGTGTTGTCATTGTGTTTGTGGGGAGGGGTTGTGATGTCCTTGTGTTTGTGGGGGAGGGGTTGTGTTGTCCTTGTGTTTGTGGAGGAGGGGTTGTGTTGTCCTTGTGTTTGTGGGGAGGGGTTGTGTTGTCCTTGTGTTTGTGGGGGAGGAGTTGTGATGTCCTTGTGTTTATGGGGAGGGGTTGTGATGTCCTTGTGCTTGTGGAGGAGGGGTTGTGATGTCCTTGTGTTTGTGGAGGAGGGGTTGTGAAGTCCTTGTGTATGTGGGGGAGGGGTTGTGTTGTCATTGTGTTTGTGGGGGAGGGGTTGTGATATATACATACACAAAAAAAAAATGATGTGAAATTAAAGAGGAGAATTAAATCGGACGAGGATCAGGCAGGACCACAAAGAGACCTGGACAGGCTATGAGCCTGGTCCAGCAACTGGCTGCTTGAATTTAACCCCGCCAGATGCAAAGTCATGAAGATCGGGGAAGGGCAAAGAAGACCGCAGACAGAGTATAGTCTAGGTGGCCAAAGACTGCAAACCTCACTCAAGGAAAAATATGAGTATAATACCGAGCACATCACCTGAGGCGCATATCAACCAGATAACTGCTGCAGCATACGGGCGCCTGGCAAACGTCAGGCCCATATTGCAGTATGCAGCACTAGTTTAGAATCCACATCTGGTCAAGCACGTCAAGAAATTAGAGATGGGACACAGAAACAAGGGGTCACAATTGGAAGTTGAAGACTCAGATGAGTCAAAGGGATGTTAGGAAGTATTTCTTCAGCCATAGAGTTGTCAGGAAGTGGAATAGTCTAACAAGTGATGTAGTGGAGGCAGGAACCATACATAGATTTAAGACGAGGTATGATAAATCTCATAGAGCAGGGAGAAAGAGGACCTAGTAGCGGTCAGTGAAGAGGCGGGGCCAGGAGCTAAGTCTCGATCCCTGCAATCACAATTAGGTGAACACAATTAGGTGAACACAATTAGGTGAGCACACACACACACACATACACACACACACACATACACTCACACACACACACACACACACACACACACACACACACGGTCTTCTTTGCCCTTCCCCAATCTCCATGACTTTGCTCTTGGTGGGGTTGAATTCCAAGAGCCAGTTGCTGGACCAGGCCTCCAGCCTGTCCTCGTTCGATTGAATTCTTCTCATCAGCTTCACATCATCTGCAAACAGCGACACATAGGAGTCTATTCCTTCCGTCATGGTGTGTGTGTACTCACCTAATTGTACTCACCTAATTGTGGTTGCAGGGGTCGAGACTCAGCTCCTGGCCCCGCCTCTTCGCTGTCCGCTACTGGGTCTCTGCTCTCCCTGCTCCATGAGCTTTATCATACCTTGTCTTAAAACTATGTATGGTGTGTGTGTGTGTGTGTGAGTGTATGTGTATGTTGTGAGTGTGTGTGTGTGTGTGCTCACCTAATTGTGCTCACCTAGTTGTGGTTGCTGAGGTCGATTCATAGCTCCTGGCCCCGCCTCTTCACTGGCCTCTACTGGGTCACTCTCCCCGCACCATGAGCTTTATCATACCTCTTCTTAAAGCTATGAATGGATCCTGCCTCCACTACATCGCTTCCCAAACTATTCCACTTCCTGACCACTCTGTGCTGGAAGGAGGATCCTACAACACCAGAGTGCTGGAAGGACTATCCTACAACACCAGAGTGCTGGAAGGAGGATCCTACAACACCAGAGTGCTGGAAGGAGGATCCTACAACACCAGAGTGCTGGAAGGAGGATCCTACAACACCAGAGTGCTGGAAGGAGGATCCTACAACACCAGAGTGCTGGAAGGAGGATCCTACAATACCAGAGTGCTGGAAGGACTATCCTACAACACCAGAGTGCTGGAGGGAGGATCCTACAACACCAGAGTGCTGGAAGGAGGATCCTACAACACCAGAGTGCTGGAAGGAGAATCCTACAACACCAGAGTGCTGGAGGAGGATCCTACAACACCAGAGTGCTGGAAGGAGGATCCTACAACACCAGAGTGCTGGAAGGAGGATCCTACAATACCAAAGAGCTGGAAGGAGGATCTTACAACACCAGAGTGCTGGAAGGAGGATCCTACAATACCAGAGAGCTGGAAGGAGGATCCTACAACACCAGAGTGCTGGAAGGAGGATCCTACAACACCAGAGTGCTGGAAGGACGATCCTACAATACCAGAGTGCTGGAAGGACTATCCTACAATACCAGAGTGCTGGAAGGAGGATCCTACAATACCAGAGTGCTGGAAGGACTATCCTACAATACCAAAGTGCCTGAAAGAGGATCCTTCCACACCAGAGTGCCTGAAGGAGGATCCTTCAACAACAGAGTGCTTGAAGGAGGATCATTCAACAACAGAGTGTCTGAAGATCCTTCAACATCAGAGTGCCTGAAGATCCTTCAACACAAGATAGCCTGAAGATCCTTCCACACCAGAGAGCCTGAAGATCCTTCAACCTCAGAGTGCCTGAAGATCCTGCAACACAAGAGTGCCTGAAGAAAGATCCTTCTACACAAGAGTGCCTGAAGGAAGATCCTTCTACCTCAGAGTGCCTGAAGGAATATCCTTTCACACCAGAGTGCTGGAAGGAAGATCCTACAGCATAATATATATGCCTTGCCGGATAAGCTAACGGGACAGTTTGGCCTAAAATGCAAATGTGGTTTCTGCCGAATCATCAGGGAGAATTTTTTTTTTTTGCATGACTGCGAAATTAAGTCTGAGCGTAATGCAAAAAAAAAAAAAATGATTTTAGGTAATATTAAATCAGTTTAAACTGACTTACGATATATACACCAAAATTTAGATAAAGAAAATACGTTAGGTTAAGTTAGGTTTGATGAGGTTTCTTTGTTAGGTTTGGCCCAAAAATACTTTTTTTTTACATTGTAAATGATGAAGGTTCTGACCTCCAAGTCTGACCGAAACGTAGTTATAAGTTTCAGTCTCCTAAGTGCGAGTTATTCTGTGTATCTTTTAACTTATTTTGGCGCTTCTGTTGATACTTACAATCTATGGTATTACCATGGGCTTCACTATTGTAGACGGAACAATATCTTTTATTTTTATAATTACGTAATTGTCCTTCATTTATGCGTAAATACAGGTTAATATTCGTTATGCTAACCTAACCTAACCTAACCTAACCTATCCTAACCTATCTTTCCTAATCTAGCCTGCTCTAGTCTGACCGGGAATAACAAGTATTAAAGTCTGGTAAAATATTTGATCGGACAGAAGACTGAACCTCAGTTTGAAGACATTTCTAAAACTAAAAATAATACTAGCATCAACAATATAAATAATAATAATAATAATAATAATAATAATAATAATAATAATAATAATAATAATAATAATAATAATAATAATAATAATAATAATAATAATAATAATAATAATAACAGTAATTTTCTTTAACAGATCCCTCACACAATTCTTGCTTCGCCGCAGGTATCGTTCCAAGATTATAATTTTCAATTATACTCGTACCGTATCAATGGCTGGCCGAGGTATTCTCGCCGCGGGAGTCGTTCAGCAGTAAGCCGCGGCCAGACAGCTCCGTCTCTCACACACAAATGGCTCCATTACCTTTGTCGCAAATCCTTTTCCAAAGCCACCCCACACCTCTGTAAGGCGGGTCTTACGCTTATACCGCCTACGTTGCAACTAACTGCCATGACGTCTGGAAATGAAAGTAATCATGAGAAAAGTGCAGTTATCGCACGGTCATTACGCCATGGTTAATGACCACAAGCCAGATAATCTCAGCAATTAGGTAGGGCTTAGTAGAGCCAGCTCAGGTCAACTCCTGTGAGAGTAAGCTGTTGTATATTTTCTCTTTTGGACAAAATTTAATACTCCCGAAGACTGCAACTCGCTTTGTATATATATATATATATATATATATATATATATATATATATATATATATATATATATATATATATTAATATATATATATATAGACCTCAGGACCTCAGGACGATGGAAGGTAGGATGAAAGACATCGATACACATGATGCCTTCTACCTACTCACCAGGTGCATTTCAATCCCAAAACTTACATACTTCCTGAGATGCTCCTCAGCTTTCAGCAGCCCGAAACTCAAGGAATATGACTCTCTCCTCAAGACCATGCTAGAGAGTGTATTGAATCTCTCCCTCGAAGATGGACAGTGGTTGCAAGCCTCACTTCCAGTCAGGCTTTGGGGGCTGGGAGTACGCAAATCCTCCCAGATTGCCCTACCAGCTTTCCTGTCCTCTTCCATTGCATCAAATGGGTTAATAAAACAAATTCTTCCGGACAACCTCAGTGATTCAGCAGGAATACAAGACCCTAGCATTGCCAGTGCCATCACTGAATGGGAGACTCTTGCTGCTCCAGCACCAAAACCTAGTGCAGAACTGGCCTACAAACAGTCAAATTGGGATGGCCCCATCGCTGAAAAGATGCTTGGCAACATGCTTAGGACTGTAACATCAGACAGGAAGACTGCCCGTCTCCTAGCTGTGAGTGCATATCACTCTGGGGATTTCCTCCAAACAGTTCCCATTTCGGTAATGGGAACACGCCTCGGCCCTAAGACCCTCCGTATTGCAGTGGCTCTGCGCCTTGCTGCCCCAATTCACACGGAAGATACATGTATTTGCAGCGATGCGCAAGCCGACCAATATGGTCTACATGGTCTTAACTGTTCCAAAATCAAAAGCTGGCATGGAAGACACAACGAAGTCAACGACAACATAAAGAGAACCCTTACTACAGCTGGATGCCCAGCTGAGAGAGAGCCCTGATCACTAGCAGCCAACAATACCCACAACCCAGCAAACCGCCCCGATGGGATCACCATCTATCCTTGGAAGAATGGCAAGCTCTTAGTGTGGGACTATACCTGTGTGTCGACACTGGTTGACACCTACATCCATCACAGTGTCGGGCGACAGGGAGGAGCTGCTGACCACAGGGAGGAGTACTAGATCGGCAAGTACAGGGACATAAGCCAACAGTATCAATTTGTCTTAGTGGGATCAGAGACCTTGGGATCATGGGGAAAAAATGCCACACGTTTCCTTAAAGAACTGGGTTCCAGACTCATCGACACCACCAGGGACCCAAGAGCAGTCACTTTCATGTTTTCCTTGCTTAAAGCAAATTAGATCGCATGTCCAGGGGATTTAGAAAGAAATGTTTATCTTTTAAATGCTCTTTGATTCTACAGATGCCTTCTCTAAGGTAATCGCTGGCAGGTTAGAGACTGAGCAGTGATTAGCGTAGAGTAGATCTAGCGTCGACTACTCTCTGCTTTAAAGAATCCGAATATGTGTAGTGTAACAAGAACAAAATATTATTAAGGTACTAAGCGTTCCAAATCTCATTTGCAGGAGGGGAATTTAATTCTAACTTCTTTGATTACAAACAAACCAAGGTAAGGGTGGGGATTGAACTCACGGCAAGTGAGACGTAATTCTCCAGGCCAGCGCGTAAGCCACTGGGCCAGCTGGCTGCAATAAGATTCATCCAACTAGGTATATTTATACACCATAGGAAGGTTAGCAAAGGTCCCAAGTTTTAACAGATGAATTTAACGCTACCGAGGCCGTGGCGAACTCTAGCTGAAGTCCCCTCACAGGAAACAGTGGGGTCCATGTTAACATTCCCGTGATTTATAAATATACCTAGTTGGGTGAATCTTATCGTAGCCAGTTTGCCCAGTGGCTTACGCGCTGACCTGGAGTTTTACGATTCACTCACCGTGTGTTCAATCCCCATCCGTTCCGTTGTTTGTTTGTAATCGTGTTATTATGATTTCGTCAGTCGAAGCATGGTAGTTGAAACATGGTGGATGTAGCATGGTTGATGAAACATCTTGGATGAAGTATGGTAGTTGAAACATGGTGGATGAAGCATGGTAGTTGAAACATGGTGGATGAAGCATGACAGTTGAACCACGGTGGATGAAGCATGGTAGTTGAAAAAAGGTGGATAAAGCATGGTAATTGAAACATGGTTGATAAAGCATGGTAGTTCCAGCGCCTCAGCATGGCCATCCAGAGGGAAATGCATGCTGCATACTGGGCTCGCGTCCGGCTTCGGAGGAGCTGGAGGAGATTCATAATCTTTGATATATTGTACCAATGTATTCATGTTCATGTTTGTGTTTTCTTTGTATGTATTCTGTCAATTATTAAAGTTCATATATAATATATGTAGGGGTGGTAGGAGAAGAAAATATTCAAGCAGCTCCGGGGAGAACCTTGAGTTTTCCCTGAGGTACATTTACTGTCTTCTCTGAGAATGTGGATCCCCAGTAAAGTTCTAGAGGTGGTACCTCCTATATATATATATATATATTTTATATATATTTATATATATATATATATATATATATATATATTATAAATATATATATATATATATATATATATATATAAAAAAAAAATTTTTTTTATATATACGTATAAATATATATATATATATATATATATATATATATATATATATATATATATATATATATATATATATATATATATTTTATATATATATATATATATATATATATATATATATATATATAGCAACAGTCTTTTATCTACCAATACATAGTCCAACAAACTACTGTCATTACGCCCTACATCATATCTTGAATACTTATTTATCCTCTTTTTCTTAAAATATGTATTACCTATAATTAAACCTTTTTCTATACAAAGTTCAATCAAAGGGCTCCCATTTTCATTTACACCTGGCACCCCAAACTTACCTACAACACCCTCTTTAAATGTTTCTCCTACTTAAGCATTTACAATTACTCTCTCACTTGGTTCAAAAGTTTCTATACACTCGCTTAACATCTCCCAAAATCTCTCTCTCTTCTCTACACTCCTCTCTTCTCCAGGTGCATACACACTTTTTATGACCCACTTTTTGCATCCGACCCTTATTTTAATCCACATAATCCTTGAATTTATACATTTATATTTCCTCTTCTCCTCCATAACTGATCCTTCAACATTATTGCTACCCCTTCCTTAGCTCTAACTCTCTCAGATACTCCTGACTTAATCCCATTTATTTCTCCCCACTGAAACTCGCCTACCCCCTTCAGCTTTGTTTCGCTTAGGGCCAGGACATCAAACTTCTTTTCAGTCATAACATCAGCAATCATCTCTTTCTTATCATCCGCACTACATCCACGCACATTCAAGCATCCCAGTTTTAT
Source organism: Cherax destructor (assembly GCA_009830355.1). NCBI lineage: Eukaryota > Metazoa > Arthropoda > Malacostraca > Decapoda > Parastacidae > Cherax > Cherax destructor. The sequence goes on along the minus strand of WNWK01007132.1, from coordinate 12,612 downwards.
AAAGCTTTTCTTCTTCTCTTTTTTAGTAATGTATACAGGAGAAAAGGTTACTAGCCCATATACAGTGGAACCTCAATACTCGAACATCTCTGTACTCGAACAATTCAGTACTCGAACACTTTGTTCAATGAAAAAATCACTTGGTAGTCGACCGTTTGCTTGGCACTCGACCAAACAAACACGATCTGCCTAGAACATGTGCGTCAGTCTCCCCGCAGCTGTCGCTCAGATCTAAACTCTGCTGAACTTCACTGTAAACTATTTTTTTTTCTTCGCATATTTTTTTTACATTATTTGTATAAATAAGTCACCATGCGGTCCAAGAAGATTAGTGATAAGAGTCAACCAAAAAGAAAATTGGTTAGAGTGTTTTCCCCGATGAAAACACCGCCTCCGCCTCTCCATATAATATGCCTTTTATTAATTTCAGCATCTTTATTGTGATTCTAGGTTATCTATAGTGTTTCTGATATCAAGTTATAATGAATGTGGTAGATAGATAACCTTTATTACTAATAATGTATTCATGCCACTGCTAGTATCTGGCTACCAAGACGACTCATCAGATACTGAATGCTCCTTCTGCTGGCCCCTCCCTCTCTCTCCAATAGCTCCTCCTACTTCGGGCCCCTCTTTATTACGCTTGCTTTCATTTTGAATTTTTATTCACAAAAAAAAAAAATACAAGATTTACTGTTATGCAGACTACTGCATTATTGAAAAAAAATTGTATAAATAATATCAGCACATTTGTGAAAGCATATTAGATCCTCCAGTTGACGTGTATTGAACGAGTGACTTCATTTGTTTACTCTTGAACATCAGCAAAAATCGAACATTTCCGCTACTTTGAGCTCAATTTCAAAGTACTTTTAGTGTGTAAACCATTCAAAATCATCTCAATTTCTGTAATATATCTTTCGTTCTACCAAATGAGACCAAAACACCGAGAATACAATCATAAATACCATACGAAAATACACCGCAAAGTCGCTGTAAGTGTATTTTTGGGGACTGAAACGGATTAATCAAATTTACATTATTCCTTATGGGAGAAATTCCTTCGGTACTCGAACAGATCGGCACTCGAACAGCCTTCTGGAACGAATCCTGGCCTGCCACAGTTTGGTAAATGATTCAAAACCACTTGTTTCGTGGTTTCATTGCTATGTATATATACATATATGCATATATACATATATGTATACATGTGCAACAACTGGTTATCTATACTGTTGAAACTTTCTGTCTACACAGTAGACTACTTCAGTCAAATACAGATGCAGAAGATGTAATGGTGAGATGAAGAGTTCTGAGCATCGAGCTGAACTCTTCTCCAGGCTGAGGGACTGATCACCTCAAATACTATTTCTCCAAGGTTGATGGACCGATTACATCATCTTCATTTCTCTACTACAATGAATATACCCAACTGTTGCACAAGTGTCTTATTCATTAACTGATCGGTATTTCTACCATTTTTCAACACTCAGTGATTAGTTTCAAGGCTGGTTTTCCATGGGTTTAGTCCACATGAGCTCCGAAAGTTAATTACAGTCATGTTATTACGATTTTGTGAGTCAAAAGCTATGTGATGCCATATTCCATCACACAGAATGTGTTGCGTACATGAGAAAATTGAATGTGCAAGCCTGAGCTGAGAGACGTCAGTAGGGAGTCGAGGATATAGTCATGCATTCAATTTTGGTTCAGTAGCTGCTGAAGCTTCAAAGATATCGTTCCAGCAGAGTTAGTTACTATTACGTGAGATTTACCATCTCTCAGAGTATCTTTTTTTTTCTTAATCATTAGAGACATCAAGTATGCGGATATCTTTTACTTACTATCTGAACACTTCCAGCAGTGCTTGAATCTTTTTATTCATTGCTCAGTGTGGCTTTCACTTGGACTCAGGTTAAAACAAATTTGCATATCTTTTTTTCTTTTGGATGGTCGGGGTACGAGAGGGCTCGAGCGGGACGGGGTGAGATCTAGTTATGGAAGCACCGTGAAGAGACTCATCCAGCAGAGAATTAATACAAGCTGCTGATCATGGGGCTGCGACAGCAGGAGTCATGCTACCCCGCAGGGTGTGGCGAATTATTACTAATATTTCATTCACGGGTAAGAGCTAAACCCGAAAGAGTCTTGCATTGCCTGGAGAATATGAGGCAATTAAGTTTGACGTGAAGAAGGGTTGGATAACTTTATTTCCATTGAAACACTTGGCCAACATCAAAGCTTCTTCTGTGATGTAGGATCACATTATGCCTTCCAGTATACCTTAGGCATCCATGTATACCTCCCATCAAGAGTGATTGGACGCGTAGCTTCTTCCCAGTGGGAAGCATCCAAAGAAGAATTGAAATCTTTTCTAATCTGGACATCAGAAAGACATCATACTTGCCTAGTTTGGGGCTACTGGGTGATGGAAACCGTCTCAAAAGGAACATTAGTTTTGGGAGAGGGTAACTGATAAGGAGATAAAAGGTAAAAATGGCTTAAAATATTTCTAGATTTGTTTTCTGTCATTAAATCAGGTATTTACCTCACTCGAATCCCTCTGATGTTATTAGACTCCAGAGTATCACCGAAGATGGCAAAGTTAATTTTATGTGTTGTTCACTCCTGGTAGGTTGTTAACTGAGACCTCACGGAGTTTTTCTTGCCTAAAGCAAATTGGATCGCATTTCTAGGGGATTTAGAAAGAAATGTTGATCTTTAAATGCTCTTTGATTCTACAGATGCCCTCTCTAAGGTAATCGCTGGCAGGTCAGAGACTGAGCAGTGATTAGCGAAGAGTACATCAAGCCTCAACTACTCTCTGCTCAAAAGAATCTGAATATGTGTAGCGTATCAAAAACAATAAATTATTAATGTACTGAGCGTTTCAAATCTCATTTGCAGGAGGGGAATTTAATTCTAAGTTCTTTGATTACAAACAAAACCAAGGTACGGGTGGGGATTAACTCACGGCAAGTGAATCGTAATTCTCCAGGCCAGCGCGTGTCATTGGACCAGATGGCTACAATAACATTCATTCAACTAGGAATATTTATACACCATAGGACGGTTAGCATGGGTCCCATTGTGACCACAAATACAAGTTTTAACAGATGAATCTGCCGCCAGCGTGGCCGTGACGAACTCTAGCTCAAGTTCCCTCACAGGCAACAGTGAGGCCCATGCTAACATCCCCGTGGTGTATAAATATACCTAGTTGGGTGAATCTTATCGTAGCCAGCTGGCCCACTGGTTTACGCACTTGCCAGGAGTTTACCACTCAAACCGTGAGTTCAATCCCCATCCGTTCCGTGGTTTGTTTGTAATAGTGTTATTACGATTTCGTCAGTCAAAGCATGGTAGTTGAAACATGGTGGATGAAGCATGGTAGTTGAAACATGATGGATGAAGTAATGGTCGTTGAAACATGGTGGATGAAGCATGGTAGTTGAAACATGGTGGATGAAGCAAGGTAATTGAAACATGGTGGATGAACCATGGTAGTTGAAACATGGTGGATGAAGCCTGGTAGTTGAAACATGGTGGATGAACCATGGTAGTTGAAACATGGTGGATGAAGCAAGGTAGTTGAAACATGGTGGATGAACCATGGTAGTTGAAACATGGTGGATGAAGCAAGGTAGTTGAAACATGGTGGATGAACCATGGTAGTTGAAACATGGTGGATGAAGCATGATAGTTGAAACATGGTGGATGAAGCATGGTAGTTGAAACATGGTAGATGAACAATGGTAGTTGAAACATGGTGGATGAAGCAAGGTAGTTGAAACATGGTGGATGAAGCAAGGTAGTTAAAACATGGTGGATGAAGCAAGGTAGTTGAAACATGGTAGATGAGCCATGGTAGTTGAAACATGGTGGATGCAGCATGGTAGTTGAAGCATAGTAGTTGAAGCATGGTGGAAGAGGCATAGTAATTCAAGCATGGTGGGTGAAGCATGGTGAATGAAGCAAAGAGGATGAGGTGTGGTAGTTGAAACATGGTGGATGAAGCATGGTAGTTAAAGCATAGTGGATGAAGCATGGTGGATGAAGCTTAGTGGATGAAACATTGTGGATGAAACATGGTGGATGAAGCTTGGTGGATAAAACATTGTGGATGAAGCATGGTTGATGAAACATAGTGGATGAAGCATTGTGAATGAAGCATGGTGGATGATGATTGGTGGATGAAGCATGGTGGATGAAGCATAGTGGATGAAGCATGGTGGATGAAGCATGGTGGATGAAGCATGGTGGATGATGCATGGTGGATGAAGCATGGTGGATGAAGCATGGTGGATGCATGGTGGATGAAGCATGGTGGATGAAGCATGGTGGAGTATGCATGGTGGATGAAGCATGGTGGATGATGCATGGTGGATGAAGCATGGTGGATGAAGCATGGTGGATGATGCATGGTGGATGAAGCATGGTGGATGAAGCATGGTGGATGAAGCATGGTGGATGAAGCATGGTGGATGAAGCATGGTGGATGAAGCATGGTGGATGAAGCATGGTGGATGAAGCATGGTGGATGAAGCATTGTGGATGAAGCATGGTGGATGAAGCATTGTGGATGAAGCACGGTGGATACAGCATGGTGGATGATGCATGGTGGATGAAGCATAGTGGATGAAGCATGGTGGATGATGCATGGTGGATGATGCATGGTGGATGAAGCATAGTGGATGAAGCATTGTGGATGAAGCCCGGTGGATGCAGCATGGTGGATGATGCATGGTGGATGAAGCATGGATGATGAAGCATGGTGGATGATGCATAGTGGATGATGCATGGTGGATGAAGCATGGTGGATGAAGCATTGTGGATGAAGCACGGTGGATGCAGCATGGTGGATGATGCATAGTGGATGAAGCATGGATGATGAAGCATGGTGGATGATGCATGGTGGATGATGCATGGTGGATGAAGCATGGTGGATGAAGCATTGTGGATGAAGCACGGTGGATGCAGCATGGTGGATGATGCATGGTGGATGAAGCATGGTGGATGAAGCATGGTGGATGATGCATGGTGGATGATGCATGGTGGATGAAGCATGGTGGATGAAGCATGGTGGATGGATGCATGGTATGATGAAGTGATGGTGGATGACATGGTGGATGATGCATGGTATATGAAGCATGGTGGATGAAGCATGGTGGATGATGCATGGTGGATGAAGCATGGTGGATGAAGCATGGTGGATGAAGCATAGTGGATGAAGCATGGTGGATGCAGCATGGTGGATGATGCATGGTGGATGCAGCATGGTGGATGATGCATGGTGGATGAAGCATGGTGGATGAAGCATAGTGGATGTGTTGAGCTGCCAACATTTGTTTAATGTGTATAAAATAATGAGATAGCTCAGTTCTTAGTGAACCAAGTGATCCAACCTTCTGCAGTGTCCACACACTGTGCAGTGTTCCTGCCCACTGCAGTGTACCCACCTACCTCAATGTACCCACCTACCTCAATGTACCCACCTACCTCAGTGTACTCACCTACCTCAGTGTACCCACCTACCTCAGTGTACCCACCTAGCTCAGGGTACCCACCTAGCTCAGTGTACCCACCTACCTCAGTGTACCCACCTACCTCAGTTTACCCACATACCTCAATGTACCCACCTACCTCAATGTACCCACCTACCTCAGTGTACCCACCTTCCTCAGTGTACCCACCTACCTCAGTGTACCCACCTACCTCAGTGTACCCACCTACCTCAGTGTACCCACCTACCACAGTGTCTGTACCGACCTCATTGTCCCCACCTTTATCAGTGTAACAACATTCCTCAGTGTCCCCATCTACCTCAGTGTACCCACCTACCTCAGTGTCCCAACCTACCTCAGTGTCATCACCTATATCTCAGTGTACCCACCTACCTCAGTGTACCCACCTACAACAGTGTCTGTACCGACCTCATTGTCCCCACCTTTATCAGTGTAACAACCTTCCTCAGTGTCCCCATCTACCTCAGTGTACCCACCTTCCACAGTGTCCGTACCTACCTCAGTGTCCCCACTTATATCAGTGTGACAACCTACCTCAGTGTCCCTACGTACCTCAGTGTCCCTAACTACCTCAGTGTACCTACCTACCTCAGTGTCCCCACCTATAACAGTGTAGCAACCCACCTCAGTGTCCCCACCTTCCTCAGTGTACCCATCTACCTCAGTGTCCCCACCTACCTCAGTGTCCCCACCTACCTCAGTGTACCCACCTACCTCAGTGTCCCCACCTTCCTCAGTGTCCCTACGTACCTCAGTGTTCCTAGCTACCTCAGTGTACCCACCTACCTCAGTGTCCCCACCAATATCAGTGTAACAACCCACCTCAGTGTCCCCACCTTTATCAGTGTAACAACCTTCCACAGTGTCCGTACCTACCTCAGTGTCCCCACTTATATCAGTGTCCCTACGTACCTCAGTGGCCCTTACTACCTCAGTGTCCCTAACTACTTCAGTGTACCCACCTACCTCGGTGTCCCTACCTACCTCAGTGTACTCATTTACCTAAGTTTCCCCACCTACCTCAGTGTACCCACCTACCTCAGTGTCCCTACCTACCTCATTGTCCCCCACCTTTATCAGTGTAACAACCTACCTCAGTGTCCCTACCTTCCTCAGTGTCCCTACCTACCTCAGTGTACCCCTCTACCTCAGTGTCTTAACCTACCTCAGTGTACTCTTCTACCTCATTGTCCCTACCTTCCTCAGTGTCCCCACCTATCTCAGTGTACCCACCTACCACAGTGTTTGTACCTAGCTCATCGTCCCCACCTTTATCAGTGTAACAACCTACATCAGTGTCCCTACCTTCCTCAGTGTCCCCACCTACCTCAGTGTACCCACCTACCTCAGTGTCCCTACCTACCTCAGTGTACCCTTCTACCTCAGTGTCTCCACCTATATCTCAGTGTATCCACTTACCTAATTGTCCCCACATTCCACAGTGTCCGTACCTACCTCAGCGTCCCCACCTATATCAGTGTAACAACATACCTCATTGTTCCTACCTATCTCACTGTACCCACCTACTTCAGTGTCCCCACCTACCACAGTGTACCCACCTACTCCAGTGTCCCCACCTACCACAGTGTACCCACCTACTCCAGTGTCCATACCTTCTTCAGTGTACCCACCCTCCTCAGTGTCCCTACCTACCTCATTGTACCCATCTACCTCAGTGTACCCACCTACTTCAGTGTCCGTACGTACCTCTGTGTATCCACCTACCTCAGTATCCCCACCAACCTCAGTGTCCCTAACTTCCCTCAGTGTCCCTACGTACCTGAGTGTCCCTACCTACCTCAGTGTACCCACCTACCTCAGTGTACCCACCTACCTCAGTGTCCCTACCTACCCCAGTGTCCCCACCTACTGCAATGTCCCCACTTTATGCAGTCTCAATACCTAGTACAACGCTCCAACCTTCTGACGTGTGTCAGCCTTGTGCAGTGTCCCCACCTCCTGCAGTGTCCCCACCTCCTGCAGTGTCCAGACCACCCGGTGTGTCCCAATCTCCAGCAGTGTCACACTTTCCTGGATTATCTCCACCTCCTTTAACATCTACACATCCTCCAGTATCCACCCACCTATAGTGTCTCCACTTCCTACAGTGTGCTCACTATTACTAACACAAGTACTAATAAAGAAATGCAGTGCCTGGCTGTCAGTTGAGTCTCCTGCCAAGGAACCAGCCAGGAGTAATAAAGGCAGACAACAAGGCTAGTTTTGTTTTAATTTTTTTTTTATTGCCAACAGTGAGTCCGAAGTCAACCCTTCATCCTGACTGGTTGACATTTAAACAGACAGCAATTCACAGCGCAGTTGGGACCCTTCAACTGCACAGTCCATAACAGCCAGTCTGGCTGATTAGATGAAATGAAAATGATTGCGAGACGAACTCCGAATAAAATGTTGTACTAGCACCATTCCCAGAGCATGTTACAGCTAGGAATACAATGTTGTGTTCTGATGGGTAGTGTGCATATATATATATATATATATATATATATATATATATATATATATATATATATATATATTATAGGATGGGGTCCACCTCTGGTACAAATTGTGGGGCCCATAGCCTCGGAGAAGTGGATAAAAAGGCTTCAAGGAAGAATATTTGGATTTCTTCCTGAAGCCATTTGAATATTCCACTTCCCCTACCACCCCATCTTTTCATTCTTTTTTTTTTTACCAATAGGTATATTTCATAATATGGTACAAAAGATTTAAGAGATACATTGTTGATATAAAGATGGCACATACAGTACATGAAGTGTGAGAGATACATGTCTAGTACATATTGTTACATGTTTGTCACTGATTATATGATTATAATGCGAAAATCTCATCCAGCTTCTTAGAGCTGGGGCGCGTGGCCAAAATACAGCAGGCATTACCCCTCTGAACAGTAGCGCTGAGTCGCTGGAACAGAAAACTAGCTGCCCTGGGATCCCTAGTTACCCTGTTGAGTCTTTTGCCCAGCTCCTTGAAGAACTTAAATGCACTTTTTCCCCATGAGCCAAGGGTCTCCGAGCCTATGGGAACAAACATATAATGATGGGCAAGTTCTCCATATTTTCTCTACTTCTGGGACTTCCTGAAGGTGGCAGCTGCCCCTCCTTCCTCCCTGGTGTATTGGAGATAGGTATCAGCCAAGGTAGATGCACATGTGTAGTCCCACACCACCTGCATGCCGTCTGTCCAGGCTTGAAGGGTGATACCATCTGGACGCTTATGGCTCCCATCAGATCTGCATAGTTGGGGTGGCTCCCTTACTGCTGGGCATCCGGCTGTTGTGAGGCTCCTTTTGATAATGTTATTAACCTCTTCATGTCTTGCAATCTTTCCCTCGGATTTACGACACACAAGACCATGGTACCCGAATCGGTCTGCTGCTTCACTGCCACAAATACACCTGTGTTCGGCGAGAATAGGGGCGGCAAGTCGAAAGGCAACACCAATGCGGATGGTCTGTGGGTCGAGGCGTGTGCCAAGACAGGAGTTGGGAACTGCCAAAAGAAAGTCCCCTGCATGAGGAGCTCTCACTGCAAGGAGGCAGGCTCTATCCTTCCCTGACACACTCTGAAGCATTGCTGAGGCTATATTCTCTACTACTGGGCCATCCCAGTGCGACTGTTTGTAGTTGTTGGGGGAAGCAGGCCTGGTTTCAGAGCCCGTTATTAGATTATCCCACATCCTGGCTCCGTCGACGAACTTTTGGTCATGGATTCCAATCTTGTCTCTAAGATGTTCAGGAAGAATCGCTGCTACAAGCCCTCTGGATGTAATGCATGAAGACAGGAAAGCAGATAGAGCAATCTGAGATGACTTGGTCGAACCCATGATGCTTTGGCCCGCCTCATGGTGAGCGAAAACACATGACGCCTTAGGCCAATGAACCACGCAATCCTTAAGAGTAGTGTGGTTCAGTGGTCTAAGGCGTCATTTGTTTTCGCTCACAATGAGGCGGGCCAAAGCATCGTGGGTTCGACCCCTGGCTAGTGCAGTGTAGTTATTGATATATATATATATATATATATATATATATATATATATATATATATATATATATATATATATGTCGTGCCGATTAGGTAAAACTTACGATTTTGGCTTAAATAGCAACGCTCACCTTGCCATATAAGACAAGTGAAAATTTGTGTATGCAATAATTTCGCCAAAATCATTCTGAACATAACGAAAAAAATATATTTCATTGTGTTTGTTTATTATTAAATTAATGTTAACGTATCTAAAATATATTTAGTTGGGTTAGGCTAAATTAAATTGCGCTTGTTCTAATAATGTTAGGTAGGTTTTCAAAGTTTCTCTTGGTACAAAATTATAAATTCTTACATTAACATAAATGAAAAAAATATATCTTAAAACGTATAAGAGAAAGAGTTTTTAAGAAAAGGACTTAATGGTTGAGATGAAAGTTCTTGCTAATTGCCCTTTATGATTTTTACCTAATCAGGTGGGGAATTCCTAGCATTGTAAAAATCTCTAGTTGTGTCGATGCATGCAGGGGATGAGATGAAAAGCTGTAAGCCTTCCTGCCTGAAAGCTGGCTGCCTTGGAATAACGTCTAGCGAAAGCTGGATGCCAAGGTATTGGACCAGTGTGGTACGGTCGGTAAAGCACTGCGTACCTTGTCATGAGGTTCGTAGGTTCGAGTCTCCGTCGGCCAGAGATCAGTGTTTGTGATATATATATATATATAGGGTGTGTGTAGACCAAGTGTTTACAGTGAAACATATAGGTGAACAGTATTTGGATAAGGGTAAAAATGTTTTTGTGGCATTTATGGATTTGGAAAAGGCGTATGATAGGGTAGATAGGGGGGCAATGTGGCAGATGTTGCAGGTGTATGGAATAGGAGGAAGGTTACTGAAAGCAGTGAAGAGTTTTTATGAGGATAGTGAGGCTCAGGTTAGAGTGTGTAGGAGGGAAGGGGACTATTTCCCAGTAAAAGTGGGCCTTAGACAAGGATGTGTGATGTCACCGTGGTTGTTCAATATATTTATAGATGGGGTTGTAAGAGAAGTGAATGTGAGGGTCTTGGCAAGAGGTGTTGGGCTAAAAGATAAAGAAGCAAATACAAAGTGGGAGTTGTCACAGTTGCTTTTGCTGATGACACTGTGCTTTGGGAGATTCTGAAGAGAAGTTGCAGAGGTTGGTGGATGAATTTGGTAGGGTGTGTAAAGAAGAAAATTGAAAGTGAATATAGGAAAGAGTAAGGTGATGAGGATAACAAAAAGAATAGGTGACGAAAGATTGGATATCAGATTGGAGGGAGAGAGTATGGAGGAGGTGAATGTATTCAGATATTTGGGAGTGGACATGTCGGCGGATGGGTCTATGAAGGATGAGGTGAATCATAGAATTGATGAGGGCAAAAGGGTGAGTGGAGCACTTCGGAGTCTGTGGAGACAAAGAACCTTGTCCATGGAAGTAAAGAGAGGAATGTATGAGAGTATAGTTATACCAACGCTCTTATATGGGTGTGAAGCATGGGTGATGAATGTTGCAACGAGGAGAAGGCTGGAGGCAGTGGAGATGTCATGTCTGAGGTCAATGTGTGGTGTGAATATAATGCAGAGAATTCGGAGTTTGGAAATTAGGAGGAGGTGCGGGATTACCAAAACGATTGTCCAGAGAGCTGAGGAGAGGTTGTTGAGGTGGTTTGGACATGTAGAGAGAATGGAACGAGACAGAGTGACTTCGAGAGTGTATAAATCTGTAGTGGAGGGAAGGCGGGGTAGGGGTCGGCCTAGGAAAGGTTGGAGGGAGGGGGTAAAGGAAGTTTTGTGTGCGAGGGGCTTGGACTTCCAGCAAGCATGTGTGAGCGTATTTGATAGGAGTGAATGGAGGCATATGGTTTTTAATACTTGACGTGCTGTTGGAGTGTGAGCAAAGTAACATTTATGAAGGGATTCAGGGAAACCGGCAGGCCGGACTTGAGTTCTGGAGATGGGAAGTACAGTGCCGGCACTCTGAAGGAGGGGTGTTAATGTTGCAGTTTTATAACTGTAGTGTAAAGCACCCCTCTGGCAAGACAGTGATTGTTGAAACTTTTTTAGTCACTAAAAGTTCCACAGGGTAAGTGAGCCGTAAAAGCCTTACATACCGTGGATCGGCCCTCGGAGTTTATAAACCCACACTCCCAACCAAAACAACTACACACTCCAGCTTTTGAAGGTGACTATTGTGTATATTTTAATTGATAGATTTATCCACCTAGGAACACCTAGGCAAGTTTGTACAGATAGAAACTAATAGTAAGATTATTAAGGCAACGTTAGGTATTAATACTGTAGCTCTAGCACCCTAATATAGGTAGTTATAGGCCTGAATAGGCAAGCATTAGGTTATGTTAGCTAGAGACAACTGGCAGCCCACACTTGAATCTAGTCAGTGTGGTAGTCAGAAATTGTGACCTACGTCCTTCCCAGACCAGACTCCACACGGACAAGTCGTGCTGAGATTAGGCAGCACCCCCCACGTGACCCAACATCTGTCCTGGGGCCCTGGAGGAGATCCCGAAGTACCGTGGAAATCTGCCTCCATCCAGACCCATTACAGTAAGACTAGGCTTTCTTTCTCTCAGTATCTGGCCAGTTTTCTGGGGAAACGTTAGTGAAGTTATCTGTGGGTCTTAAGCAGACGGAAACCTTTGTGTTGGTATGTACCAGCGTCGTCTCTTAAGTTCAGTCTGGAAGCTAGTGTTACTTACTGCATATATTACTCAAGGGACATCCTAGTAACCAGGGAACTCTGAGGTGCAGGCAGGACACTAATTACCCCATCTTTTGCAGACAAAGTTTCTCCACTGCACATGGTGTTAGGAGGGGTTATATATAAGGAAGACCAGGACATATACCCACCCTTTTCTTTCAAGTAAGTAATCTCCCTTCCAGTATTGTGTAAGCAGCGTGGGATTCCCCTTACTGCAATTAGATAGAAATTTGTACCATAGCCACTTGTAAGTCTGAGAGAAGTGTCTCAGAGTGTCGGTGTCAACAGTGCTTGCCCAGAGTGCAACTTACAAGAGGCCAATCCAAACAAGTTTCTATATTGGTCC
>WNWK01007131.1:0-97338 GCA_009830355.1 Cherax destructor | reverse complement strand
TGGCATGATAAGTGGCTCTCTTTGCACTGAATTATAACTGTAATTACAAAATCTCGATGTAAACTTGCAATGAAATAAAAATATTATGTATTATTATTATTACTTATCTTTTAAATCATTACCATTGTTTTACCACTTTTTACAAATACAACATTTCTAGTATCTCTTCAGCAGCTCTTTTTTTCTTGGTTTATAAGAACATAAGAAAGAAGGAACACTGCAGCAGGCTTAAACCAATGACCCACCTAGTCAAGTCACTTCCACTTAAGGAAGGAGCACGGCATAAGACCTAGTAGCACAAGCAAGTCAGGTCCAGCTCACACCCACCCACACCCACTCATGTACAGTGGTCCCTCGGTTTTCGTGCATCTCCAAACTCGAACATTTATGTAAGTGTATTTTCGTAAGTGCTGTTGCAAGTGTATTTTTGGGGGTCTGAAATAGACTAACCTACGTGACATTATTTCTTAAGGAAGTAAATTCATTCGGTAATGGCACTTTAGCACATTCTGGAACAAATTTTGGCGAAAACCGAGGGACCACTGTATTTATCTAACCTATTTTAAAACTACACAATGTCTTAGCTTCTATGACGGTACTCAGGAGTTTGTTCCACTCATCCACAATTCTATTACCAAACCAGTGCTTTCCTATATTCTTCCTGAATCTGAACTTTTCCAACTTGAAACCATTGCTGCGAGTCCTGTCTTGGCTGGATATTTTCAGCACGCTATTTACATCCCTTTATTTATTCCTGTTTTCCATTTACTATACACCTCAATCATATTGCAACTAATTCTATGCCTTTCTAGATAGTGCAGATTCAGGGCCAGCAGATACAGTGGACCCTCGAAAATAGGCTCCTTGAATATAGGCGGAATTTGAAAATACAGTGGTACCTCGGATTACGATGGTCCCCAAACTCGCCCTTTATGAAAGTTTATTTTTTAAATGCTTTTGTAAGTGTATTTTTGGGGGTCTAAAAGGACTAGTCTATTTACATTATTCCTTATGGGGATAAATTCGTTTGGTAATGGCACTTGAACAGCATTCTGGAACGAAAAATATCGTTAACCGAGGTACCACTGTAGGTCACATTTTCGGCAAAATATTGGCTTGATATTCATCTGTTGGCTTAAAATAGGCGGTCGTCTGAAACGCGTCCGTGAGGCCTCCCAGCTGCCTGGGCACAAACACCACATTGAGCGTCAGTGTGCATTTGTTTACCAGTTAGTGACCGCCACCACGCATTCATGCCATACATTTTGTCATTATTCAATTGTTTTTAGTGCTTGCAACTGCTAAATAAGCCACCATGGGCCCAAAGAGCTCCTAGTGCCAGCCCTGTGGTAAAGAGTGTAGCAGGGATGCAGGAGTGTAGCAGGGATGCAGGGAGTGTAGCAGGGATGCAGGGAGTGTAGCAGGGATGCAGGGAGTGTAGCAGGGATGCAGGGAGTGTAGCAGGGATGCAGGGAGTGTAGCAGGGATGCAGGGATGCAGGGGCAGGGATGCAGGGAGTGTAGCAGGGATGCAGGGAGTGTAGCAGGATGCAGGGAGTGTAGCAGGATGCAGGGAGTGTGCAGGGATGCAGGGAGTGACAGGGATGCAGGGAGTGTAGCAGGGATGCAGGGAGTGTAGCAGGGATGCAGGGAGTGTAGCAGGGATGCAGGGAGTGTAGCAGGGATGCAGGGAGTGTAGCAGGGATGCAGGGAGGTAGCAGGGATGCAGGGAGTGTAGCAGGGATGCAGGAAGTGTAGCAGGGATGCAGGAGTGTAGCAGGGATGCAGGGAGTGTAGCAGGGATGCAGGGAGTGTAGCAGGGATGCAGGGAGTGTAGCAGGGATGCAGGGAGTGTAGCAGGGATGCAGGGAGTGTAGCAGGGATGCAGGGAGTGTAGCAGGGATGCAGGGAGTGTAGCAGGGATGCAGGGAGTGTAGCAGGGATGCAGGGAGTGTAGCAGGGATGCAGGGAGTGTAGCAGGGATGCAGGGAGTGTAGCAGGAAGGCAAGGACTTAGTACCTGAAGTGTTAATGGAAGGGGATTCCCCTCCAAACACTAGCAATACCTTCTTCCTCTCCCCTCCTTCCTTCTTCCACACAACAACTCTTCAATAAAGGTAAGTGTCAATTTATTACAGTTTTATACTATATATCTCATTGTTTTCTGTGTAGATAAATGTACATTTCATGTAAAAAAAAAAAAATTTTTTAAATACTTTTGGGTGTCTGGAACGGATTAATTTGATTTACATTATTTCTTATGGGGAAAATGGTTTTGAAAGTCGTCCATTTTGAAAATAGGCGGACTCTCAGAAACGGATTATGGACAGATTTTCAGGGCCCACTGTACATGGGATCAACTTTGTCATACTCTTCTGTACATTTTCCAGTGCATTTATATCCATTCTGTAATACAGTGACCAGAACTGTGCAGCATAATCTAAATGAGGCCTAACCAAGGATATATAGAGTTGAAGAACCTGAGGACGTCTATTATTTATACTTCTTGATATGAAGCCAAGGATTCTGTTAGCTTTATTGCGAACACTTATGCACTGTTGTCTTGGTTTGAGTTTACTGCTAACCAGAACTCCTAAATTCTTTTCGCAATCAGTAGTATTAAGATCTACATTATTCAGTTTATATGTGGCATGGTTATTTTCCCGTCCAACATTTATAACTTTGCATTTGTCTATATTAAACTGCATCTGCCACTTCTCAGACCATTTCTAACATTTGGTGCATTTGTTTTACTGTATTCACTAAACAATACGTCATATGACATTATATTTGTACTGTACTGCTTTTGTAACTACAGATATATAAATTTCACTACACATATATCATAAGCATGTACATAACTTTATCAGTATAGAGATAAATGTGTGCTGTAATTACTGCAGCCCTTTAACCCCTTAACTGTCCAAATGTAGATCTACGTTCTTACCGCTAGCGCTCCAAACGTAGATCAACGTTTTATTTTTCCTGCCTCCAAATTTGGCACGATTGGCCTGAGATGCCTGGTCAGCATAGAATGGGTCTTAACACTCGGTGTGCACAGTATTAAAAAAATCTGGGACCACTTAGTACCTTGTGGGAGCACCAGTTCAATTGAGCACCAGCTAGAGCAAACAGCACGGCAAACACCTAGGATTCACCTAATGTCATGTAGTATTAACACTCCCATTTTAAGAGGAAAGTGATGTTGACCCCGAGTTTAGTGGCTTTGAGGTGGATGTGGCCATAAGTGGTCGAGGAAATATAAAAAATTCGATAATAACCTATGTGCAACATTTGTGCAACATCCTTTCAATTTTGGTATCACTGGTAGTGTCATCCTGCCAGAATGTCTTATAACCTATGCCCTAAGTAAAGAGAAACAATTCTGGAAAGTGTAATAGTATATGTTCGGCAGGCTGGCCAGCTGGCTGGCTGGCCGGCAGCTGGCTGGCTGATTGACTTTGGCTGTCTCTATCTCCGTCTGTCTGTCTGTATCTATATCTGTCTCTGTCTCACAGGTACACATAAATACAATTATACATAGTGTAAATTACCTAGGATAACCCAAAAAATCCAGACAAAGTGCTATACTGTGCTTGTAGATATAATGCATAGTAAGCATGACTGCCAAGTAATATGTACTATTTACACTTGCTCAGGGATCAGATGTGACGACTGTCGTGTGCAATACCTGTTGGTTCACGAGTGGCTCTCTCTGAGATAGAGAGAGAGACAAGCAGACAGAAAGAGAAACAAGCAGACAGAGAGACAGATAAGCAGAGACAGAGATAATCAGAGAGCTAGACAGACAGATAGATGGAGTGCTAGACAGACAGATAGATGGAGAGCTAGACAGATAGATGGAGAGCTAGACAGATAGATGGAGAGCTAGACAGATAGATGGAGAGCTAGACAGACAGATAGATGGAGAGCTAGACAGACAGATAGAGGGAGAGCTAGACAGACAGATAGAGGGAGAGCTAGACAGACAGATAGAGGGAGAGCTAGACAGACAGATAGATGGAGAGCTAGACAGACAGATAGATGGAGAGCTAGACAGACAGATAGATGGAGAGCTAGACAGTCAGATAGATGGAGAGCTAGACAGACAGATAGATGGAGAGCTAGACAGACAGATAGATGGAGAGCTAGACAGACAGATAGATGGAGAGCTAGACAGACAGATAGATGGAGAGCTAGACAGACATATAGATGGAGAGCTAGACAGACAGATAGATGGAGAGCTAGACAGACAGATAGATGGAGAGCTAGACAGACAGATAGACAAAGAGCTAGACAGACAGACATGTTTATGTGTAACAGTGAAAACAAATAAAGCCAAGGCAGTGCATGCTCATCAAATGTCACCACTGCTGCACTGTCAGCAGTGGAGTGACACTTGTCTTACATCATGCTTCAAGGGAACTTATTATTATTATTATTATATACTCTCGCATATCCAAAACATTGCTGGGATCTATAAATATTATGTATATATTTCTAGACAATAGTTTGTGAATAAGGTAGGTGAAAATGTTCACCTGTCACTGTGTTTGTGACTATTTGAGTACTGTTTCAGTACCTAATATTAGTGTCAGAACAAAGATTAGCTATGAAATCACAAGAACTACTACAAATTGTAATTATCAGAACATAAAAATTAAACAAATTAAAAAAAAAAAAAAAAAAGAAAAAGGTATATCAGCAACACTTCTGCAAGCAGCAGTGCTTCATGTTGTCATCAGATGAGCAACAAGCAACGACTTTGCGGCCTTATATCTCCGTAAGTACTGACTCTAGAATTTCTTCTTTTTACATTACTTTATGTAAAAAAAATGTCCTCTTTACACATCTACCATCAATAATGATGTCAGATATGTAGTGATGTCAGATATTTAGTGTAATGATTTTTTTTTCAAAATATTCGGAGCGCTGGGCGAAAGACTGTAGATCTACGTTTGGGCAGTTAAGGGGTTAAGTAACCAATAAATTAAGACTTAACCAAAATACTGGGATGTAATATGAGCTTTGTAAAAAATACTGTACAGTATATTTTCTCATTTTGTTATCTACTGATGTATTGTATGCTTTTGTCAATCTAACTCTGAATAACCCATGCAGGTTTATCAGTGAACATGAAACTAATACTAACATACAAATGGTGGTATAAGTGTACTGACCTTGACATGACCACGGACTGCACCACGGAGGTCAAGCAGGGGGTACCAGCCACACAGGGACACGTGACCACTCCAGATAGAGGTAGCATCTACACAAACAAAGCCCAGTAGAAGATCATCAACAGAAGTTCTTTGACATACTTGTGTGTGATGAACTTTCAGGATGAGACTCCCATCAGTCTGACAAATAAAGCAGAAAATATTATGGAAGAAATATGAAAACCAATGAACATGAGGAAAAAATATAAAAGTCACAATACAGTGGCTGGGACAATTCACAACTACCTCGCTCTCTTAAGTTTGGTTCAGTTGTCATCATGGGGTAAAGATGAAAAAATATGAAAACAGTATTTTTTGGAAAGGATAGTGTGTAAGTGGCATGTGTGTGTGTAGGACATAACTAATAGAAAATGAATAAAGGTAAGTTGTTTGTAATGTAGACCATAAGCTTTTTCATGACAACCAAAACTGTCCATCAGCCATAGCTTACAATCCTCATTCACCTATCAAAAAAATTAAAAAATAGGGAAAAAAGCATGTACAGCCTCTCCTCACTTAACTAATTTATGTCAACCATCTTTGATATTACTTTAATGTCACCCTTGCACCAATCATAACATTTTAAGTATATTTTTAAATGTTTATACAGTAGTGTACTGTATACGGTAGGGCCCCACTTATATGGTAGGTTAGGTTCCAGGTTTCTGCCGGAAAGCGGACATTGCGGGAAAGCAGACCACCATTTGTTTCCACTTATAAATGTCAGCTAATAAGTTTACACTAACATATACTAAGTTAGCAATAGAACAAGGCATTAAAAAACAATAAAAGTAAAATTCACATACAGTACATTCATTACTTACCTCAAAATAATTGTAGTCTTAATGTAGGGTGAGAAGTGAGTACTATAGTGTTTATTGTAAGAAGTTAGGTGTGGTAGCCAGTGAGGCCACCCCACCCACACATAATATACTTTGACATTTAACCCTTTGACTGTTGCAACCCCAAATCATGAAGTGTCTTCTGTTGTCGCAAAATTTTCGAAAAAAAAAAAATTATTTTTCTTATGAAATGATAGAGAATCTTTTCCCGATGGTAATGACACCAAATGTATGAAATTTGATGGAAAACTTACGGAATTACGCTCTCGCGAAGTTAGTGATCTCGGCAATATACAGTGGTCCCTCAGTTTTCGTGCATCTCCAAACTCGAACATTTATGTAAGTGTATTTTCGTAAGTGCTGTTGCAAGTGTATTTTTGGGGGTCTGAAATAGACTAACCTACGTGACATTATTTCTTAAGGATGTAAATTCGTTTGGTAATGGAACTTGAGCAGCATTCTGGAACGATTTTTTGGCAAAAACCGAGGGACCACTGTATACGCATCGGCAATTTCGCTGACTTTGAACCCTATTTTTGGCAAATTCCATTGTTCCAGTCGACCAAACTCATAGCTATTTCTTTAGAACACCATTTGGTCTATCGATTGAGTACAAGAAACCACCAATTTACTGATTTCAACTACCCAATAAAGTGGTCAGAATTGGCAATTTGGCTAATTTGATGCATAATAAAAAAGTTGTCAATTTCAAAATAGGGTCCAGAATAAACAATGCAGACATTCCTGGCACTAAAATAAGATTTTCTCTGTTCATTAGTCACGTCTTTAGGCCCCTCTTATATTACTCTTGCTTTCTATTTTGATTTATTATTCACACAAAAAATAGAAGATTTACTGTTATGCAGACTACTGCATTATTGCAAAAATGGTATAAATAATATCAGTGCACTTGTGAAAGAATATTAGTCTCACCAGTTGACGTGTATTGGACGCGTGGCATGATTTGTTTACTCTTGAACATTGGCAAAAATCAAACATTTCCGCTACTTTGAGCTCAATTTCAAGGTCGTTTTCATCATAAAACTAATCAAAATCATCTCTATTTCTGTAATATGTTTTCCATTCTATCAAATGAGACCACGAAAGAGAGAATGCAACCATAAATACTATACAAAAATACACCTCAAAATCGGCATTTTAATCCATAAACATGGTCAGAGTTATTTTTCTCATTATGCACTGCATGCTGCAGGATTTTTTTTATACAGCGCACACTGACCACACAGACCCATTCTCTCATATGTGGGCCTACCAGCTTTCTCCCGCTTGATTTGAAGCCGCTAGAATTTTTGAGTATACACACTACATACAGTCAACCCTCTGTTTTCGTGTTTAATCCGTTCCTGAGGGATCGACTAAAACTGAAACCCTTTTCCCCATAAGAAATAATGTAAATTCAATTAATCTGTTCCAGAAACCCATAAGTTTGAAAAAAAAAATGGGGGGGCCTTAAAGATAGATTTACATGCACAAATGAATGAACTCAATGTGACACTTACCTTTATTGAAGACTGATGTTGCTGGATGGAAGAGAGGGAGGAGGGGAGAGGGAAGAGACCCTAATTTTTCGAAGGGGAATCCCCCTCCATAAGGACTCCAGGTACCAAGTCCTCACCTGGGGTCACTTCCCTTCTTTGTCTTTTAATCCCACTAGGACCAGCTTGTGAGTCACTGCACACCCGAGGCACTAAATATCTGTCCATAGAGCTCTGTCTGGCGTCTCTTTAAAATGTCCCTAAAATGGGAAAAGATCCCTATCTTGGACACAATCTGGCCACAACTTTCTCCAAGCAGAGTTCATCATCCTGGAAGTCACTCCCTGCCAAGCTTTATCTATAAGACCTATGCAATGGAAGATATCGAAGTGATCCTTCCAGAACTCTTTTACGGTCAATGCAGTGTCATTGGTCACATCAAAGCACCTTTGAAGCACTGCTTTGGTGTACAGTTTTTTGAAGTTTGCAATGACCTGCTGGTCCATGGGCTGGATGAGAGGAATGGTGTTAGGAGGCAAGAACTTCACTGTTACAAATTTGAAATCCTTAGACAATTGGTCTTCCAAGTCTCGAAGATGAGCAGGAGTATTGTCCATTACCAGGAGGCACTTGAGCCCCAATTTATTGTCCAATAGATATTTCTTCACACTGGGGCCAAACACTTGATTAAACCATTCAAGAAAAAATTCCCTAGTTACCCATGCCTTAGGGTTAGACTTCCACATCACACACAATTTACTATTGTCAACACTGTATTTCTTGAACACTCTGGGAGTTTCAGAGTGATACACCAGTAAAGGCTTCACTTTGAAATCCCCACTAGTGTTACCACACAACATAAGAGTTAGCCTGTCTTTCATAGGCTTGTGTCCTGGCAGTGCCATTTCCTTCTGTGTGATGTAGGTCCTCCTTGGCATTTTCTTCCAAAAGAGGCCTGTTTCGTCACAATTAAACACTTGTTGGTGTTTGAAATTTTCAGCCTCTACATATTCTTTAAACTCACGCACAAATTTTTCAGCCACTTGTTTATCTGAACTGGCACCCTCACCATGCCTTACAAACACTGTGTATGGCACTTCTCTTCTTGAATTTTTCGAACCAGCCTTTGCTGGCCTTAAATTCATCAACAACATCACTGGTTCCAGGCATTTTCTTGACAATATCAATATGCAACTGCCTTGCTTTTTCACAAATTAATGACTGCACAACACTGTCACCCGCTAGCAGTTTTTCGTTTATTCACACCAACAACAATTTCTCCATATTTTCCATTGTTTGTGATCTCTGTTTCGTTATTGTATTCACCCCTTTCGCAACATTAGCTTCAGTGATTTCTTTTCTCTTTGCCACAATGGAGCCGATGGTTGATGGCAATACATACACCACTATCATATTTTTCTATTATTTCTTTCTTCAGTTCTATGGTGTTCCTCACTTTCTTTACCAAAGAACTGGCACTAAGAGCTTTCTTTGGGCCCATGGTAGCTTATTTAGTAGTCACACATAATAATTAAGGGCCAAAAACAATGAATTGTTAATAAATGTTTTGTATGAACTCCTGGGATGATGTTCACTCAAGCATAAACAATGCTACATTGCCTGACAATGTGCGTGGGTGGCGAGCTTGCGGGCTTTGTATGTGCGGGGCACTGGTGGACAGGTTCCGTACCAAGAACGAAAACGGAGGTAATCACCAAAAACGGAGGTAAAATTTCCCCGAAAAAACTGCCAGAAAACTGAAATCACCGAAAACAGAGATACACGAAAACGGAGGGTTGACTGTATATATGTCCAAACAGTGGGTCGTAAGACGTATATATACGACCGAAACAGTCAAAGGGTTAAAGAGTCCAAAAGCGATAAAATGCATATAGTGTACACTCATTACTTACCTTAAAATATTTGTAGTCTTAATGGTCTTAATACAGGGTGCAAGGTGAATAGTAGGGTAGGTAGGTGTTGTAACCCCATCTGGCCACCCCACCCACACATTATATACTAGGTATTTAAAGCGCCCTAGAGCGATAAAATATATAGTGGACCCCCGAATTACGTCATTATTTCGTTCCAGAATGCTGTTCAAGTGCCGTTACCGAACGAATTTGTTCCCATAAGGAATAATGTAAATTAGATTAGTCCTTTTAGACTCCCAAAAATACACTTACAAAAGCACTTACAAAAATACACTTACATAATTGTTCGAGTTTGGAGCAGTACGTAATCCGGGGGTCCACTGTATACAGTTTGTAGTCTTAATGTAGGGTGAGAGGTGAGTTAACGAGATTAAATGAATAAACGAGAGAGAGAGACAGAATGAGTACAGTAGACCCTCATTTAGCACGACTTTATGTTGCGCGTTTTGGGTATTACGCGATTGAAGAATTGCGGCACATTTTTATCTAACACGACGTAAACCTTATATTACGCGATTCGCTGGAGGGGAAAAATTTTGAGCCCGCGGTCGCCTGCAGTAGGTTAAACCATTGAGTCAGTGGGGGTCCTACTAAGGGTGGCTATGAGCCACAACAAGTGTTTAATGCTGACGAGACAAGTGTTTTCTGGAAGAAAATGCCAACACGAAATTATATCAGTCAGCAAGAGAAAAGTGCACCAGGCTTCAAGACAGCAAAGGATCGCTTCACCTTGCTCCTTTTGGGTAATGCATCAGGTGATTTCAAGTGTAAGCCCATGGTTATTTACCGCTGTAAGAATCCTCATGCTTTGAGGAAAAGGGAATTTGTTTTTCCTTCGCACAAACTAAGTTTATTCAGGTATACAGAGATAGTTACATTGATTATCATACATAGCAGCATATGTGTAGAGAACCTAGGATAACCCAAAGTGTTATCCTAGAGAACCTAGGATAACCCAGTGTTATCCTAGAGAACCTAGGATAACCCAAGTGTTATCCTAGAGAACCTAGGATAACCCAAAGTGTTATCCTAGAGAACCTAGATAACCCAAAGTGTTATCTGACTAAGACAGGTTATCAGAACCTAGGATAACCCAAAGTGTTATCTAGAGAACCTAGGAAAACCCAAAGTTTGGGTTATCCTAGGTTCTCTACACATATGCTGCTATGTATGATAATCTTTGTAACTGTATCTGTGTATACCTGAATAAACTTACAGTTGCAGGAAGAAAAACAACCATTCCCTCAAGCGGCCGGTGCTAATGTTGTGGAACAGCTGGGAGACCACCCGCCTTCCCATGCTACCCCTCCCCCAACAACACCCCACCATCCCAGCATTTGTATTCCATACGCGTCAAGCCAGCTGTGTTTGTCAAGAATAAGAGTGAATTGTGTTTTGATCTTTAAATTACTATATCTTGTATCTGCCAAGCAATCATGTCACCCAGTAGGCATACAAGTGTTGCTCAAAGTGGCAAGAAAATGTTTAAGCATTTATTAAGTCTTAGAACTAACGAAGAAAATGATATTAGACAAGACATAACCTGTGGCTGTAATGAAGTGTTACTTTGTACACACAAAAAGATGTAAACATAAGTTTGTGTGACTAACTTACTGACTGACTGGACTGACTTACTGAATGACTTGACTGACTGACTTACTGAATGACTTGACTGACTGACTTACTGACTGACTTGACTGAATGACTTGACTGACTGACTTACTGAATGACTTGACTGACTGACTTACTGAATGACTTGACTGACTGACTTATTGAATGACGTGACTGACTTACTGAATGACTTGACTGACTGACTTACTGAATGTCTTGACTGACTTAATGAATGTCTTGACTGACTTAATGAATGTCTTGACTGACTTACTGAATGTCTTGACTGACTTACTGAATGACTTGACTGACTTACTGAATGACTTGACTGACTTACTGAATGACTTGACTGACTGACTTACTGAATGACTTGACTGACTGACTTACTGAATGACTTGACTGACTGACTTACTGAATGACTTGACTGACTGACTTACTGAATGACTTAACTGACTTACTGAATGGGCTGACTTACTGAATGACTTGACTGACTTACTGAATGACTTGACTGACTTACTGAATGACTTGACTGACTTACTGAATGACTTGACTGACTTACTGAATGACTTGACTGACTTACTGAATGACTTGACTGACTTACTGAATGACTTGACTGACTTACTGAATGACTTGACTGACTTACTGAATGACTTTATTAAAGTTAGAGACACTCAGTACAACCATCGACTTCAGTTCCAGAATCTCTACTATCCACCTCAGCCCAGTAGGGCCACAGCATAACTCTCCACTCTCTTCACAATCATCCACAAACATCAGCACCCACAATTTAAGGTAAATACTATTTCTGTTACATTTGTAGTCTTAAGCAGTAAAAACAACATAATACATCACGATAATGAACTACAATTACATATTCTCTTTTATATTTGTAAGATCTGTTGGTCTAAAAAAAACTTGTTTGGCTTTTTGGGGACTCTCAGGAACGTAACCCTATTTTTCCCATAAGTTCTTTTAATTATCTAACACGATTTTAGCTAACACGACGTTTTCAGGAACGTAACTACCGTGCTAAATGAGGGCCTACTGTATATGAGAGAGGACAGAAGCGAGTTATGTAAACAAACCAGCTGAACGCGTATGGTTTTAGTTCACTCCGGCAAGCCGACTAGAAAAAATCTCATATTTGTTAATTTATTCTACTGTGGGTATGTTTATCATGTTTATACTGTTACATAGCGTGTTCCCTATATAATTTTGAAAAAAATATCATAGATGGATTAAGCAAAATGTCTATATTAACGTTTTATATGACATTTAATGCGCCTCAGTGTGATTATTATTGAGTGCTATTATTATTATTATTATTATCATTATTAATATGGCATCTTCAAGACTAATAGGACACTCTTAGTGATTTTAATGTGTACCTGCACTCCAGCACAGTGTAAGTTTACTTAAGTACAAGTACACATACGTATAATTATCAGAGTACAGTGGACCCCCGAGTTTCGTAAAAACTTCACTCCTGAAGTCTGCTCAAGTGCCATTACCGAACGAATTTACTCCCTTAAGGAAAAATTTCACGTAGGTTAAGTCTATTTCAGACCCCCAAAAATACACTTCCACAAGAACTTACAAAATTATACTTACATAATTGCACGATTTCCGGGGTATTCGTTAACCGAGGGTCCACTGTATATATAAAATATGAAATAACTTTAAAACACTTGGCTCTTGATCCAAGGAACCAGAATTATCTTAACCTTGCTTGAACTGAATTTGAAGGCCTTCCATTCGACAGGTGATATATAACCCCCTAAGGGTTTACTGTGTTTTTCTGATTCAAATATAACAATTGTGAGCGGCATCAAAGTTTTCAGTGGCTGATATATTGTATGTAATGGATGGAACATTTCATGTGTTAAGGCTGTGCGCGCACAATTTTTGCTGGATTCTGCGAAATAACTGTAAAATGACTTGTGGTCAGCTGATAAGTTTTCTTCAAAGTAAACAATCTCTTGATGTTAGTTTGTGTAAGTTATCATATATGTACCAGTTTTATTAACACTTTCAGGGTCGAGACCCCCGATCCTTAACTCACTCTCAGTGTCAAAAAATTAAAAAAAAAAAAAATCTTATGAAATGATAAGAGAATCTTTTCACGATGGTAATGACACCAAAAGTATGAAATTTGATGGCAAACTTACGAAATTACGCTCTCGCGAAGTTAGCAATCTCGGAGATATTTACACATCGGCGATTTTGCCCACTTTGAGCCATATTTTCAGCCAAATCCATTGTTCCAGTCGACTAAAATCATAGCTACTTCGCTAGAACTCCATTTGTTCTATAGATTGAGTACAAGAAACCACCGATTTACCGATTTCAACTTCCCAATAAAGTGGTCAGAAATTGGCAATTTGGCCAATTTCACACAAATTTCAAAAGATGTCAATTTCAAAATTGGGTCCAGAATAAACAAGACAAACATTCCTGGCACTAAAAAAACATTTTCTCTGTTCATTAGTCATGTCTCCAAACCCCTCTTATATTACCCTTGCTTTCCATTTTGAATTTTTATTCTCACAAATAATAGAAAATTTACTGTTATGCAGACTACTGCATTATAGTAAAAATGGTATAAATAATATCAGTGCACTTGTGAAAGAATATTAGTCTCACCAGTTGACGTGTATTGGAAGCGTGGCGTGATTTGTTTACTCTTGAACATTGGCAAAAATCGAACATTTCCGCTACTTTGAGCTCAATTTCAAGGTACAGTGGACCCCCGAGTAATGAGCAAAATTCATTCCAGAAGCCTGCTGAAGTGCCATTACCGAACGAATTTACTCTCTTAAGAAATAATGTCAAGTAGGTTAGTCCATTTCAGACCCCCAAAAATACACTTACAAAAGCACTTACAATATTATACTTACATAATTGTACGATTTCCGGGGTGCTCGTAACTTGGGGGTCCATTGTACTTTTCATCGTGAAAGCAATCAAAATCATCTCTCTTTCTGTAATATATCTTCCATTCTATCAAATGAGACCAAGAAAACAAGAATACAACCATAAATACCATATGAAAATACACTGCAAAGTCGCTGTTTTAAACCAAAAACACGATCGGAGTTTTTTCTCATTATGCACTGTGTGCTGCAGGATTTTTTTTATACTGCGCACACTGACCAAGCAGACCCATTCTTTCATATGAAGGCGTACCAGCTTTCTTCCACCAGTTTTGAAGGTGCTAGAATTTTGGTGTAGTATTATGGGACCGACACTGGCTCTCAAGCCGTAATACTACCGGACCGACCCTGAAAGGGTTAATCAAACTGTTTTTTTGTAAAATAACTAGAAAATGACTCTTCTCATCAGTAATAATTCACAGTGTTTGCTTGTTAGGTTAAATCAGTTTAACGTTCCATTATATGTCTATAACGTGTGTGATCTCAAGACCATTCTTAAATATTTGTATGTTATGGACACTAGGCTTACATAAAACTTATTTTCTTAAAAGATGGTCAGTCTAACTTAGAGAAAAGTTTGGAGTGATTTTAGCCAGCATAGGTCCCAGTTCACTTTTCTGGAATAATGAAATATTGTACTTCTTTTCATTCAAAAATTTCTGACTGGCATGGAGCCTTCTATGATCGTAACATGATTATGTAACTTCTGAGTGGCTTAAAGTTTAATATGCAGCATGTTTTTAGGACATTATACTCCATGAAAGATTTAACCCTTTGACTGTTTCGGTCGTATATTTACGTCTTACGAGCCACTTTTTCGGATGTATTAATACGCGTAAATTCTAGTGGCTTCAAATCAAGCGGGAGAAAGCTGGTAGGCCTACATGTGAGAGAATGGGTCGGCGTGATGGGTGTGCGCAGTATGAAAAAAATCGGGGACTCAGTGATGCATTGTGGGAATGCCATGTTTGTAATCCTTGTTCACCATGCCTAGCAGTAAGAAGTACCTTATTCCCTGGCGAATTGGAGGTCTTCTCTTCCCAAGTGATAGTTCTAACAGCGATGGAAGTGCCAGTGAAAGTGAATTCCATGGTTTTCAAAAGGGTGTGACCAAAAGCAGTGCCCAGGATAACGTAATTAATGATGAAAACCCAGATGACCCACAACCTTCCACATCTGGTGCTGGGCCGTCTCATTCACGTTCACCTGTACCAGGACGAAAGAGGAAACTATTTCACCGTGTACAGGACTCAGATGTGAGCAGTGAAAGATATGATGATAGTGATTTCCAAGTTATTGAAAGCAGCTCGAGTTGCGACAGTGAGGGGGAATATTCTCCCGTGAAGTGGCAGTATGTAGCGCAACTTGCATTCTGGTAGTGTGCCATATGCTATTCCAAGGAAAGGGGGTAAATCTCGGAGTACATCCCTTGGCCCTACACCACGAATTGATAGTGAAGATGATGATATTGTTACAATGGGGATCGTAATGTGCATGGGGCAGCTGTTGCTAGTGGTGGTGTTAGGGGGTGGCATGAGTCATGTGGCACCAGGAGCGGGCCATGCTGCTAACTCAGCACAGCCACAACCACCCTCAACCACCCCACACTCCCACAGCCTGCACAACCACAACCACCTGTCAATATCCAGTACCCACCAACAGACCGCATCAGGGATTGGCAGCAAGGTGACAATTTTGTTCCCAATCCCCATGACTTTGATGAAACACAAAGTGGAATACAGCAAAATTGTACACTTGGGAACAATGCCCCTGAACTGGAATGCTTTCAGTTATTCTTGATGAACCCTGATGGACATTATTGTCAGGGGAAAACAACACATACTACGAGTACACCATGGCAAACACAATTCTTTCACCAAATTCACGGCTACACCAGTGGAAGGACACAACTGTGGCAGAGATGTACTTGTTCTTTGCCACAATAATGCTTATGCCACATGTGTATAAGCACACTGTCAACACATACTGAGTTTGACGAGAGCCTGATTTCAACACCAGGTTTTAGTGATATTTACCAGTGAATCAATTTTTGATACTGTATTATGTACACTTCTCAGACAAAACAAGGCCTGACGAAACGACAGGTTTATAAGATCAGGAATGTGTTCATGTACATGAAACAAAAGTGCTGTATGTATTTGATTTTGTTCAAAGGCAGACTCGTTCAAGCAGTATATACCAAGCAAGGAAAACACTTTGGTATAAAGTTATTTGTACTGTGTGATTGCAAAGTGGTTTGGTTTTGGATATAATTGTGTACACTGGCAGTAATACATTGCAAGATACTAGGAAATTATTTGGTATCTCTGGTGATGTGGTTAGAACAATGATGGAACCTTATCTTGGTAAGGGGCATATATATAACTATTTCCCGGTACAAAAACTCCTTACCCCAGTGATTTCGTGTGAGTGAACATGACAGACGTGTGTGGCACAGTGTGGGGTGTAAACTTCCTAGGTTGGGCCGGTACTCGTAGGGGGTGTGCAGGTGTTTGCTGCCAATGACATCATGGCATTTCGGTAGCAAAAAAGTGATGTCACATTGCTGACATCAGTTCACCGACCTGGAAATGGTAACACTGCAAGCAGAATAGAGACCAATGAACCTATTATAAAACCTGCAGCTGGATGGACTACAACCTCAATATGCGTTTTTTTTGGACCAAATGTGACATGCAGATTGGGTTTGCTGATTGTGTTCGAAAAAAGAGTTATAAGTGGTACAAACTTTTTTTTTCCTTCTTCTTGACATTTCCATGCTGAATGCTTAAAATTTGACAAGTTGAAGACCAACAAAAAACCCCAAATATGGTGAATTTGTTGTCAGTCATCAGACAAAACTATTCAAGTAAGGAACAACACCCAATGAAAGCCCCCAAAAGAAATTATCAACATATGCCCCTTCTCTGAGGCCTGTTGATCTACCATCAACTCCGGCTACTACTTTCAAGAAAATGCTCAGAAGAGTGTTTGTCTGTGCACAAGTGGACCCCCAGAGTTAAAAAGTTAATCCGTTCCAGAGGGCCCGGCGGGACACGAATATCGACTCGTCTATTTTCCCCATAAGAAATAATGGAAATTAAATTAATCTGTTTCAGACACCCAAAAGTACATATTAAAATAAAATATTTTTGTACATAAATATCATTAAATTACAGAAAACAATGGTTGAAGAATAAAACAATAACAACATGTCAATTACCCTATGAAGAGTTGTTGATGTGGAAAGACGGGGGGAGGGAGAGGATGGAAGAGTTGCTTTTTTTTGGAAGAAATCCCCTTCCATAAAGACTGCAGGTACCAAGTCCTTTCCCTGGTTTACTTCCCTTCTTTGATTTTTAATGCCCTATGACACGAGACCCCACTGGACCCTTTTGCTCAAAAAGTTTTTCCCAGGGGTTCTGTTTCTGAATGTTTGGAATTGTGCCGGCGACAGGGTGTGTTTGGGGACAGGACAAGATAGTCCTTCAATATTTCGCTAATATCTATACGACTTATTTATCTATCACAATTCATCTAAAAAAGCCATAATAAACAATATTAATAACATAGAAACATGACATATACCCCCAGATGAAAAAATTTTCCCCTTCGAATCGGGAGGACTGGTGTTGTGGTGTTTGTTGTTGGGATAGGGCCCTCCCTGCATGAATGCTACATTCCCTGCATGCCTGTTACCTCCTCCCCTTTGCTACCTCCTGCATGCCTGCTACCACAGGGATGCCACTAGGAAGCATCTTTGGACCCATGGTGACTTATTTCAGTGACAATCACTAAACCAGCAATAAACAAGTAAATTTATTGTGAATGTTTGAAAGAGCGTGCTGGGTAATGTTCTCTCAAAATGTAAACAACGCTAGACCCCTTTGGGATCCCCGCGCGCGGCGCGCAAGCACGGGCAGGGGCCCGGTACGGACCGATCAGGGGAAAAACTGATACATGAGGGGAAAAAGACCGAAAAAAACAACTGAAACACGAATAACAAAATTTGGACCGACCATTTTAGGGATCACTGTAATGTCTTATTTTCTATTTTTAGTGTTTTTTATCAAGGTTATAGAAAACTTTACACTTTATAATATTTTTAACATGTCACCCTTTCCCACCGAGG
Source organism: Cherax destructor (assembly GCA_009830355.1). Taxonomy (NCBI): domain Eukaryota; kingdom Metazoa; phylum Arthropoda; class Malacostraca; order Decapoda; family Parastacidae; genus Cherax; species Cherax destructor. The sequence continues at coordinate 79,176 of WNWK01007131.1, read as the reverse complement.
CAGGGTGACCCAAAAGAAAGAAAAAAATTTCATCATTCAACACTTTCCATCACTCATACATAATCATGTCTTTGCAGAGGGGCTCAGATATGACAGTTCAGAGGTCCCCAAACTGCCAATATCCCAACCCTCCTTTAAAGTGAAGGCACTGTACTTCTATTTCTAGGACTCAAGTCCCTCGTTTCCCCGAATCCCTTCACAAAATGTTACCCTGCTCACCTCCCAAAGCTCGTCAGGTCCCAAAAACCATTCATCTCATTCACTCCCTCTAACACACTCCACATGCTTGCTGGAAGTCCAAACCCCTTACACACAAAACCTCCTTTCCCCTCTCCATCCAACCTATTCTAGGATGACCCCCACCGCCTTCCTTCCCCCAAAAGATTTTTATGCTCTCCCCAAATCCCTTCTACTTTGTTTTCCCTTCTCTCTAATGATCAAACCATCTGAACAGCCCTCTGATTAATACTTTTAATAACTCCACATCTCTAATTTCCACACTACAAATTCTCTGCATAATATTTACACCACACATTGCCCTTAGACACGACATATTCACTGCTCCAGCCACCTCTTCACTGCAGCATTCACAATCCATGCTTCAAACCCATAAGAATGTTGGTACCACTATACTCTCGTACATTCCTTCTTTGCTTCCATGGATAAAGTTTTTTTGTCTCCACAGATACCTCAACGCACCACTCACCTTTTTTCTTCATCAATTCTATGATTTAACCTCATCCTTCATAAACCCATCCGCTGACAAGTCAACTTCCAAACACACAGTAGTATCCAGGTTTCGTACTCACTCACAACTCGAACAAGTATGTAAGTGTATTAACCCTTTGGTGGTCGACAGGCCTTCTCAGGAAAGTGTTCCTGGTCAAAAATTTAAAAAAAAAAAAAAAAAAAAAAAAAAAGTTTTCTTATGAAATGATAGAGAAACTTTTTCCGATCATAACGCCACCAAAATTGGTGCAGTCGAAAACTAACGAAATTATGCTTTCGAAGTTATGCAGTATCTATGACATGACGCATCTGGCGATTTCACCGCCGAGCCATATTTTCGACAAATTCCAATGTTTCAGTCTCCTAAAATTATAGCTATTTCGCTAGAACTCCATTTCTTCTATCGAATGGTAGAAGAAGCTGCCTATTGGCATCAAAATAGTGATCAGAAAATGGCGTTTTCCAATTTCACACAAATTTCAAACGATGCTAATTTCAAAATAGGGTCCAGAGTAAACAAGGCAGACATTCTGGCACAAATAACATGTTCTCTGTTCGTAGCCCGTCTCCAGGTCCCTGTTCCATTACTTTTGCTTTCCATTTTGAATTTTATTTCCTGGACAGAAAGTTTACTGTTATGTATACAACTGCATCATTGTAAAAATGGTATAAATAATATCAGAGCACTTGTGCATGAATATAAGACTCGCTAGTTGATGTGTATTGGTATGATTGTGATTTGTTTACTCTGTGAATATTCAAAAATCAGACATTTTCGCTACTTTGAGCTCAATTTCAAGGTACTTGTCATTGGCATACCAATCAAAATTATCTCTATTTCTACCAATATATCTTCCATTCTATCAAATGAGACCAAGAAAACGAGAATACATCAATAAATACCATACGAAAAATCGACTGCAAAGTCGCTGTTTAATCGAAAAACGGTCAGTTTTTTTCTCTCATTATGCACTGTGTGGTGCAGGATTTTTTATACTGCGCACACTGACCACACAGACCCATTCTTTCTTTCATATGTATGCCTACCAGACGTTTTCTGCTTAAATTGAGGCCGCCAGAATTTGGCGTACTTATGCGGCACCAACCCCTGCTCGTAAAGCGTACTGGTGGCACCGACCCCGAAAGGGTTAATGTGATGCTTTTGTAAGTGTATTTTGGGGTCTAGAAGGACTTAGTATCTAATTTACATTATTCCTTATGGGAACAAATTTGTTCGGTAATGGCACTTGAACAGCCTTCTGGAGCAGAATAAGGAAATCTGGCTTCAGGTACAACTGTACAGTGATCCCTCGTGTTTTGGTGATTACTGGCATATCTCGATGTTCGAGCACCGAGCAGCTGGGAGTCCAATACCACCTGGGTTATGATTACCATACTGGACTATCAGCCGCCGTGTTGCGCCCTCTCACTGCAGACATAGTAAGCGATCTGTTTTATATTGAGAAACCCATTACTGTGCATTCTTAACATTCTATCAATTGTTTTGTGGTTTATTACTTCTAGTTGTCAGTTGTATACTGTTGAATAAATTATGTATAATAAATCTAAAAAGAAGCCACCTCGTGGCTTTTAGTCGGTAACATTCATGTGGGTGTGCAACTCATCCTGATTGCAGCATTCATGCAGGGGTGGCAGGCATGCAGGGAGTGTAGCAGTGCGGGAGTGTGGCAGACATGCAGGGAGTGCTTAGGCATGCAGAAGAGTGCTTAGCAGGCATGCAGGGAGTGTAGCAGGCATGCAGGGGGTTAACCCAGGCATGCAGGAGTGTAGCATTCATGCCGGGGAGTGTAGCATTCATGCAGGGAGTGTAGCATTCATGCGAGGTGTAGCATTCATGCAGGGAGTGTAGCAGGCATGCAGGGAGTGTAGCATTCATGCAGGGAGTGTAGGATTCATGCAGGGAGTGTAGGATTCATGCAGGGTGTAGCATGCAGGAATTAACAGCACATCACATTGCAGGAGTGTAGCAGCTGTGCAGGAGTGCAGAAACATTCATGCAGGGTGTAGCAGGCATGCAGTGAGTGTAGCAGGCATGCAGGGAGTGTAGCATTCATGCGAGGTGTAGCAGGCTGTGCAGGGGTGTAGCAGGCATGTGCAGGGAGTGTAAGCATTCATGCAGGGTGTAGGCATGCAGGAGTGTAGCATTCATGCAGGGGTGTAGCTTTTATGCAGGGGGTGTAGCATTCATGGGGATTTTTGCAGGCGGGAGGGGGTGAGCATTCTGCAGGGGGGTTAGCATTCATGCAGGGGGTGCAGGCTGGGGGGAGTGGCAGGAAGGCGGGGGGGGCCCCCCTTCCCAAAAAAAAATTTCCCCCCCAAGTGTTTTTTGGGTAAAAAGGCCTTTTTGGAAAAAAGCCCAAAGGGCCTTTTTACCAACCTCTTCCCCCTTTGTCCAGATGCCTGCAACTCTCTTCAAAAAAAAGAAAAGTTTATTTATTAATCTCTTTTATTATTTTTATGTCAATATTTTTGTGGAAAGGTTAATTGTATTTACATTATTTCTTAAGGGGGAAAAAAGGGGTTAATTTTTTTAATCTTGTGTTAAGAAAAGCCCGGGAAGGGAAAAAATTTAAATGGGGTCCACTTTCTATAATGACACGGGGAAAACCCGAAAAGGGAAAAGGAATTAAAAAATGGCCTTTACAAATAATCTTTGAGGAAAATTTTTTTCCATACAGTGGCTTCATCATTTCCCAAAAAAAAAAAATTTTAAACAGAGGAGGAGTTTGGGGGAAAAAGTTTTCAACCAGGAATCAAAAGTTAAATCCATCAATCGAATACAGCTATTGTGAAGGGCTTATATCTGCCCCTGATCAGGTGAGAAACCAGGTTAAAATCACAGTGGAACGCTGCATTCTTTGGGGAAAAGTTCCAGCTTGGGTATGGAAAGAAGAAGGGAAACCAAAAAAACCATACACAAAACTAAAAAGGGGCCTAGAACTAAAAAACCGAAAAAAACCGGGGGAAAATTTTGGCCCTTTTTTTTTAAAGACCATAACAAAACAAAGATCCGGAAACCAGGAGGATGGGGGTGGGACTGGGGGAAAAATTTAAAACAAAGGGGAAAAAATGGGTGGTGAAAACTTCAAATCGTAGTGCTGGAAAAAAACAGAGATGGTTTTTTTGCTCCCCCGACCCGTAAAAAAACCCCCAACTGGGAATGCCTTCCCAAATCTTGGGAACATGTACTCAGTGGAGCGGAGGAAAGAAAATACATGATAATATTCGTGGACCCCCTTTTGTTGCCCCAACTAACAATTAGTAATGTATTTTTGTAAATGCTTTTTTAAGTGTAATTTTGGGGGTCTGAAACGAACAATCTAATTTACATTCGTCCCAAAGGGCAAAACGTTCGAACGGCCCCGAACAGCCTTCTGGAAAAAATTTTTGCGAAATGGGGTCAACTTACCTGGGAAAATCGGGGGGCCCCCTCAAATCTGCACACACCATAACAATTTGGGTGAGAATATGGGGGGAAGGGAAAAAAAACCCCGTGGGGGCAGGAGGGGGGGGGACAATAAGGGAACACTATATCAACATCCGGGGTCCAGACTATTCAACATCTTACCAAAAGATATCAGAAACACAAATGGGCAAGTGTAGAAGCCTTCAAGGAAACGGGCAAAATCTTCACCGGTGCCGATCAAAGGCGTGATGGATATATGGGGTGGGCCCAGCAGCAACACCTGGTTGACCAGGCAAACCCAGATGAGCCTGGCCATGGCCGGGGTCAGGAGTAGAAAACCCCCAAACTCTTCAAAGGGGGTTAAAGGGGATATAGTGTAAGTAGGTGTCAGATTTTTAAACCATTTATCACAAGGGGGGATAAAGCAATAGAAGAACACAGAACAATAGCCAAAAGTCCCCTATCATAAAATTTTGAAAGGGGTTCTAAGAACAAGATCCCACTCATCTTGATACCCATCAATTCACAACCCAGGGCAGCATGGGGTTTGACAGGGCCTCCTGCAACTACAACCCCGACAAGGTCCTGGATGCTCTAGAAGACAAACAGAATGCAGATGTTATATACACAGATTTTTTGGAAAAAACCCTTTTGACAAGTGTGACCATTGAAGAACACAAAAAAAGGTGAAAAAGGAATAACAGGAAAAGTTGTTAGATGGATCTAAAAATTTTAAACAAGAGAACACAAAGAGAAGAAGGGGAAAAGTCTGAGGCAGTTTACTGTGAAAAGCCCTGTTCCACAAGGCACAGTACTGGGCCCCCATCCGTTCCCTCACCCTTTAAATTTTTGGAATAAAAGGATATAAGCCACGGGCCCCCGGGCCCCTTGAATGACCCCCGCCCCGTATGACAGTGTCCCCCCGGAAGACACTGCAAGACCCCCAGACAAAAACCAAATTTTTAAATGGGCTGCAAAAAAACAATAGGGTTAATGTTTAGAAATTTCAATTCCCTGGGAAAAGGGAAAACGTGAGGAAATTAAAATCTCATCGGGAGTACAAACTAATTCCAACCACACAATAGAGCAAAAAATAATGTCAAAGACCGGGGAGTGATCATGTCAGAGGATTTCCCCTCAAGGACCATAAACCCCCGGAGAAACCCGCATCTCCCAAAAAAATGACAGGGATGGATAATGAGAACCTTCAAAACCAGGGATCCCAAAGCCCATGTTGACATTTTTTTACAGATCGCTTGTTCTATCTAGGCTGGAATATTGTTGCAAAATTAACTGCCCCTTTTCAAGGGGGGTGAAATTGCTGCCCCTTAAAAAGTAGAAATTTCCGCACGCATAACTCCCATAAACCACCCCCAAAATGGGTTTGTTCCTAAACCTGTACTCTAGAACGCAGGGGGGAGAAACCATTTTTATTAAGGGGAAAAATTTCCCCGAGGGATTAGTCCCAAAAACTTCCCCCGAGAATCACCCTACTAAAGAAAAAAGCCCTAAAAAGGCAAAAAAACCCCGGCCAATGAAAAGGGGGGTGTCACAAACACGTTGGGGGAACAACCAAAAAGGTCAGGGGCCCCAAAGATTGTTAACTGCCCCCCCAGCAAAACATCAGGGGGTTTTCCAACAAACCCCGGGGCTGTCTTCTAAGGCACGGGACAGGCACCTAAAGTGGGACCACCAGCCGGGGCCTTTTTGGACGGGGCCCGCATGTAATGCGGGAACACCCCGGTTTGGGAATCAGGTCCCCAAAATGGGGCCCTTTGGTCACAGACCGCCGGCATTGCCCCCTGAATTCTCCCAGGTAAACCCAGGAACAAAAACAAAATAACCAGGGAAGGTGTTGGGGATAAATGGGGACAAGTTTGTTTGAGGGGGGAAAAGGGGGGTTTCCAGGGGCACAGCTGGAAGTGACACTGATGAGTCATAGGAATGTCACAAATATTTCTTCAGTCTCAGGGTAGTGGGGAAGTGGAGGGGAACCTTTTTGAAAAATGGTGGAGGCAGACTAATAATATTTTAGGAGCAGGTTTTGGGGCCCAGGGGAGGTTAGGAGTGAATCTGGAAAACAGAAAGTCAAGAGGGGGCCAGGACCCAAGACTCACCCCCTGCAACCTAAAAATGAGTACACAAAAACATTTTAAAAGACGGGAATAAAAAGGGAAAACAAAACACATTTTACTAAGAATAAAAGTTTATACATGGCCCCGGGTTTTTTCCCAAAATTGTTTCAAAGGGTCTTCCCCTTTGGCCAAGAAATTTTTTCCCAAGAAATAATGTCACGTAGGTTTAATTTTAACCCCCAAAAAACCACTTAAATGATTTAAAAAAAACACTTATAAATGTTGGGAGTTTAGTTTAACGAAACCGAGGGCCCACTGACAAAACTTTCCCCCCGGCCCTTTAATGCCCAAACTCAAAAATTTAAAGTTTTTTTGGTAAGGGTTTTGAAAGGGAAAAAAGGGGGAAAAGGGACAATCAATTTACATTTTTCCCCTTAGGGGAACAAAGGGGGTTTGGTAAGGGCACTTGAACAAAGTTTTCTGGAAAAAACCCCCCTTTTAATTTAATGGTCCAAACGTATATACGTTATACTGTACCCCAAGCGAATTTACGTTTTTTTTTTCCCCGCCTCCAAATTTGGCATGATTGGCCTAAATGCCTGGTCAGCATAGAATGGGTCTTAACACCCCCTTGTGTGCCATTTTAAAAAAATCGGGGACCACTTGGGATCTTGGGGGAGCACCAGAAATTTTGAGCCCAGCTAGAGAAAAAATCGGCAAAACCAAGGATTCATATTTTGGGAATTACCTTAAAAAAATTTGGTCAGCTGGGTACCTGATTCGTCTATCTTTTGTCTGTCTGTCTGCATCTATCTGTCTCATCTCCGGGAACCCAATATTTTAAATAAAATTTAAATATTAAAACCGGGATAACTAAAAACAAGAAAAAGGATAAAATTTTTGGATCCGAATTAATTTATTATTTTAACTCCTCTGAAAAAGAAAAAAGAAAAGACAGGTTTTAAAAATTGGAAGATTTAAGCTACAAATGTAAATACTGTAATTATTTAAAATAATAATATTTTTATTTCATGCTCATTACAAGTATAATAAGGAATTACAATTAAAAAACTGTAATGCAAGGAGAGCCCCCGGAGCCAGGGCATTAGGGAAAATTATTCTAAAGACTTATTCACTAAAATTCTACGAAAGGAGTTTTTTAAAAAGTTATAAAATTATTTAAAATTACAATAGGGATTATACATACTATTAAAAGACAATATTTGGGAGAAACTGAGTTTTTTCTATTGTAATTTTATTTTAAATTACAAGGTTGATGTTAACTAAAAAATAAAAAAATTAGAGAAATTTATTGAGTTTTTTTTCTAGTTATTATTTTTTTTTTAAATTAACAAAATGATGATACTATATTTATTTTAGTTTAAATTTGAGGATATAAAAATTGAAACAAGTTTTAAAGGGGAGGATGACAAATATAAAACTGAGATTATCTTAAAAAAATAACATTGGGTTTGAAAGCCCTCTGTGAGTTTTCAGAGGGGGTAAAACCCTTGAGCTTATGTTAGGGAACATTTTTTTTTGGGCCCCAAACTGAATAATGGTTTTGTGGGATTGAGAGTAAGTTTTATGTTAATTTTCTGAAATTTCCCGGCATTCAGGGGGCGGGTATGACTGTTTTGGGGGTGAGAGAAGACTTTTTGGTCATCTGCAAATAATATTTTAAAGTTGATAATTGGGTAGGTCTTTTTTAAATGAGGAATAGGAGTGGCTCGGGACACTTCCTTGGGGGCCCCGACTGAATTTTTGGGGAAGATTTCCCCTTTTTGGCACACGTATTTTGGGTTTTTTCCAAGGTATGACTTTAGGTAGTTGATTGCCCTCATACCAAGTTTGTGCTAATTTTGTGAGCAGTAAATCATAGTCAACGGATCAAAAGCTTCGAGATTTAATGAAGATTCCCAGTAAATTTTTTCTTCCGGGGGGTATATTAACCCAAAATGTGCAAAAAGCACGTTTGGGGCTCTTTTTTTGTCCTGAATCCAAAAAAGGGGTTGGGGTACATTGTGTGAGACAGGGAGGGAAAAGGGTTTGTTTTATGAATTAATATTTTAAAATTTTAGAAAGCAGTTAAAAATTTGAAATTTGGGCTTTTAATTTTTCAAGCCGTTTTATCACCCCCCTTGTGGATCTGACCCTACTATTTTGGGGAATTGATGGAAAGGTAGAGGCTTCCCAAAGGGTTTAATTTAATAGTGTTGCTAAATTTGGGGACAGAACCTGTGTTTTTAAAAAAAGTTGGGGCTGTTTATGTCTCCCGCCTTGTTTTTAAGGGTGCATTATGAGCGAGACTTCAATTGGGGGGTGGGTGGAATAAATTAGGATAGGTGTTTTTGAGGAGTCCGGGGGGGTGGGTTTTGAGTTTTGGGGTTTTACCCCAGATTTTTTCCCATGGTGGGGAAGAAAAATGGCCCGGGTTTTCTGTCCCCAGAGGTGGGGAGTAGGGTTCATCTGTTTTTGATAATTTGATGGTGTTGTTTTTTTTTGATATCTTTTATTTCCTAGAATTGCAGATAGGGTTTTTCCCGGTGTTTTTTATTTCACATTTTATGTTATGTAATCTGTTCTTAAACAAAATTTTTTTTTTCTCCCTTTTCAGGGTGGTAAGGGTTGATGAGTAGGGTTGATTGTTCTCGGGTTTTTAGACCCTTTTGATTGTTTTTCATATTGGGCCTTTTTTTTAATGGATTTAAGGATGCTGGGGGTTAGCCAGGGGTTGTTGAGTCTCTTATTTTATCTGTTTATTTTTTTTGGGCAATGTTTTGTTTTTATAGAGGTGGTGGTTTTTTTTTAAAGGGAAAATTTTTAATGCATTCATTAGTATCTGAATATGATTCATCTCATTATTCCAAATCGATGTCAAACATAGCTGTTATAAATTAAAGCTGACTAAGAAAGGAAACCCCAAAAGGGAACCTTTAAAATCTTAAAACAAAAATTTTGGGGCCCTTGGGGTTTTTCTTTTACCCCCCAGAATGCTGCCCCGCCATTAACCAACGAATTTACTTCCCTTTAAAAAATAAAAGTCACGAGGTTAGTCTATTTCAGACCCCAAAATACACTTGCAACAGCACTTAAAAATACATTTACATAAATGTTTTGAGTTTTTGATGCACAAAAACCCAGGGAGCACCAAAACCCAGGTTGGTTTTGAGAAATGTGGGGGAGTGGTCTGTGGTGTTTTTTTGGGTTATGCCTGATTTCAGGGGGGGGCATAGTGTTAGTCAAGTTTTGGGGGTTTTAAAATGGATACCGTCTGAGATTTTGTAGGTTTGATATTGTTGGGGGAAAAACAGTTGTTCAATGTTTGTGAATTTTTACCGGGGCCCTTTTATTTGGGGGAATGTTGAAACCCCCGGGGCAGCAAATGGTTTTTTTTTCCCCTGGGGGGCATCAGTTATCAGGTTTCCAAATTTTTTTACTAAAGTGGTGAATGTTTGATTTGGGGGAGTCTGTAGATGTTTTTCACTTTGGGGGTTTTTTTTCATCCCTTTTTTATTTAAATTTGGGGTAAATATTTCCCATGCTCAAAATTTGGGGGTTTTGAAAAATTTTTTTTCTGAGAAAAATTTTAAGTATTCCACCCCCGGGGTGGGGCCTACAGTTTTATGGCTGAAAAACCCCGGGGTGGAATGGGCCCCTGAATAAAGGTTTTGAAGTCTCACGGGGGGAATTGAATTTTGGGGGCCTTTGGGGGAAATAGTCCCGTGGGGGCATCATAATGTTTGGGGTTAAAGATCTAACATTGTATTTAAAAATGGTTATTTTATTGTTTTTTTTGGGGGTAATGTTTTTTCTTGATCTGCCGGGAGAAAAATTTTGTTTATTAAAACATGTAAGTCATTTTTAATAGGTTGATGTCAGGATCTTTCCTGTAATCATATGATTTAGGGGATTTTATAACTAGACTTAGAACAAGGGGAAATGCTAAACTTATTAATATGATACTAGATTAATATTCTTAAAACTAATTGTATTTTTAAAATTTTGAAAATTTTTTTTTAGAGATATAGGGGAAATTTTCCCCAAAAATGATTTACTTTCAAAGTAGAGTGGACTAATAGTAAAAAAAGGGTTTTGAAAATTTTTTTAAAAAAGTGATCAATTTTAAAATTTTTATAGTTAATTGGAAAAAGGTATTAAAAAAAGTATTTTAAAAAAAAAGGGAGTAAATGCAATTATAGAAAAAAAAATACAGGGTTCATTTGCACGGAAAAAACGCCCCGGGGAAAAAACCCTTTGGGAAAACGTGTTAGAAAATTAAAAAAAACTTTTGGGGGAAAAAAAAGGGGTTCTTTCCCCCCCAGTCCCCAAAAAACCAAACAAGTTTTTTTTGACCAACAGATCTTTCAAAATAAAAGAGAATATGTAATTTAGTTCATTATCGGATTTTAAAATTTTTTTGTTTTTCTGCCCAAACTACAAAAGTAAAAAAAATAGTTTTTTTCTTTTAAAGGGGGGCTGATGTTTTGGGGGGGGTTGTGAAGAGGGAGGGGTTTGCTGTGGCCCCCCCCGGGCTGAGGGGGGGTAGTAGAGATTTTGGAACTGAAGCCATGGTTGTTTAGGTCTTTAACTTTAAAAAGTCATTCAGTAAGTCAGTCCAGCGGGCATGTTTTACCAAACTTATGTTTACATCTTTTTTTGTTTAAAATAACACTTATTACAAAGGGGTTTGTCTTTTCTAATATCTTTGTTTTCAATTTTAAGGGGGTTTAAAAAATGTTTTTTCCTTTTTTTGCCACTTTTACAACCTTAGCCTATTGACATGACTTCAGATACAAGATATAGTAAAAAGATCAAAAAACAATTCACCCTCTTATTCTTCACAAACAGCTGGGTTGGCCGGGATGGAATACAAAATTTTTTATGGTGGGGTTTTTTGGGGGGGATGGGGAAAAAAGGGGGGTCTCCCCCGCTTTCCCCAAAAAATTTGGGGGCCGGGGGCCCCCTTTAGGGGGAAATTTTTTTGTTTTTTTTCCTGCAAACTGTAAGTTTATTCAGGTACAGTAGAACGTCATTTAGCACGATAGTTACGTTCCTGAAAAAGTGTTAGATAATTTCGCCCTTTAAAAAATTAACAGAACTTATGGGAAAAATAGGGTTATGTGTTTGAGAGTCCCCAAAAAACCAAACAAGTTTTTTTTGACCAACTATCTTGCAAAAATTGAAGGCGAATTGTAATTTTAGTTCATTGTCATGATCTATTACTGCTTAAGACTACAAATGCAATAGAAATAATAGTATTTCTTACCTTAAATTGTGGGTAATGATGTTTGTGGATGGTAGTGAAGAGTGGATATGGATGGTGTGGCCCTACTGAGCTGAGGTGGATATGTAATTGTAGAGCATTGTCATGATCTTTACTGCTTAAGACTACAAATGCAATAGAAATAATAGTATTTCTTACCTTAAATTGTGGGTAATGATGTTTGTGGATGGTAGTGAAGAGTGGAAAATGGATGGTGTGGCCCTTTTCTGGGCTGGGGGGATAGTGAAGTTCTTGAACTGAAGTCGATGGTTGAACTGAGTGTCTAACTTTAAGTCAGTCAAAAACCATTCAGTAAGTCAGTCAAGCCATTCAATAAATCCCGTCAAGCCATTCAGTAAGTCAGTCAAGCCATTCAGTAAGTCCCGTCAAGCCCTTCAGTAAGTCAGTCAAGTCATTCAGTAAGTCAGTCAAAATCATTCAGTAAGTCAGTCAAGTCATTCAGTAAGTCAGTCAAGTCATTTCCCGTAAATCAGTCAAAATCATTCAGTCAGTCAGTCAAGTTTTATTCAGTCAAAATTTTTCCCGTCAGTCAGTCAGTCAGTCAAGTTAGTCAGTCCCCTCAGTCAGTCATTCAGTCAGTCAAGTCAGTCAGTCAGTCAAATCAAATCAGTCACACAAACTTATGTTTACATCTTTTTTTGTGTACAAAAAATAACCTTCATTACGGCCACGGGTTATGTCTTGTCTAATATCTTTGTTTTTTTTCGTTAATTCAAGATCAAAACACAATTCACTCTTTATTTTATTCTTCACAAACACAGCTGGCTTGTAGCCAGGACTTTAACGCGTATGAAATACGTACGAATGCTGGGTTCGTGGTGGGTGGGTAAGGGGGGTGGTGTCTGCTGAACCACAACAACAGTAGTAGTAACAAGACTGCTTGTGAGAATGGTTACTTGTTTTTCCTTCCCACAAACTGTAGTAAGTTTATTCAGGTATACACAGATACAGTTACGAAGATTATCATACATGGCAGCATATGTGAAGAACCTAGGATAACCCAAAAAGTCAGAGTGACAGTATTTCCATTGACTGACTTGGGTTATCCTAGTTCTCTACATATGCTGCATGTATGATAATGTATGTAACTGTACTCACCTAATTGTGGTTGCAGGGGTCGAGACTCAGCTCCTGGCCCCGTGTATCTGAATAAACTTAGTTTACAGGAAGGAAAAACAACAAATTCCCTTTTCCTCAAAGCATGAGGATTCTTAGGCAGTAAATAACCATGCGCTCAAAATTTTTCCCCTCCTGCCGAACCGTGTAATATCATCTTTACGTCGTGTAAGATGATAATGTGTCGCAAATCTTAAATCGTGCAATACCGGTAACGTGCAACATAATCTCGTGCTAAATGACGTTCTACTGTATACACAGATACAGTTACAAAGATTATCATACATAGCAGCATACGTGTAGAGAACCTAGGATAACCCAAACTTTGGGTTATCCTAGGTTCTCTAGGATAACACTTTGGGTTATCCTAGGTTCTCTAGGATAACACTTTGGGTTATCCTAGGTTCTCTACACATATGCTGCTATGTATGATAATCAATGTAACTATCTCTGTATACCTGAATAAACTTACAGTTTGTGGGAAGGAAAAACAAATTCCCTTTTCCTCAAAGCATGAGGATTCTTAGAGCGGTAAATAACCATGGGCTTACACTTGAAATCACCTGATGCATTACCCAAAAGGAGCAAGGTGAAGCGATCCTTTGCTGTCTTGAAGCCTGGTGCACTTTTCTCTTGCTGACTGATATAAGTTCATGTTGGCATTTTCTTCCAGAAAACACTTGTCTCGTCAGCATTAAACACTTGTTGTGGCTCATAGCCACCCTTAGTAGGACCCCCACTGAGTCAATGGTTTAACCTACCGCAGGCGACCGCACGCTCAAAATTGTTCCCCTCCAGCGAATCGCGTAATATAAGGTGTTAGATAAAAATGTGCCGCAATTCTTTAATCGCGTAATACCCAAAACGCGCAACATAAAGTCGTGCTAAATGAGGGTCTACTGTACTATATAAAAAGTTACATATACTAACTATTGGATTATTACAATTTTGAACAATTTTTCACAGAGATATAGGATAGTTGTACAATGTTGATGATTTACTAATTGGTTGGAATAGTTACTATGACTAGTATTAACTTGGTTTGGATAATTATTTGAATTCAATATTGCACTGGTTGAAATTTTAGAATATATAAAAACAATAAGAGATAAATGAATGTAAAGAACTATTTTAAGAGAATATAGAGATTAATTTTATAAAGTAGAGTGGACTAATAGTAAAAAGGTTTTAATCAAATTTTAAGTAAATAGTGTTTACTAATACAGTGGTACCTCGGTTTACGATGTTCCCCAAACTCGCCCTTTTATGTAAGTTTATTTTTTTAAATGCTTTTGTAAGTGTATTTTTGGGGGTCTAAAAAGGACTAGTCTATTTTACATTATTCCTTATGGGGATAAATTCGTTTGGTAATGGCACTTGAACAGCATTCTGGAACGAAAAAATATCGTTCAGTGTATTTTTGGGGGTCTAAAAGGACTAGTCTATTTTACATTATTCCTTATGGGGATAAATTCGTTTGGTAATGGCACTTGAACAGCATTCTGGATGAAAAAATATCGTAAACCGAGGTACCACTGTACTGTAAATAGTTAATGTTGGGAAATGGTAATGGTAAATATTAAAAAGTTTATAACAATGGTTACAAATAAAGAAAAGAGATATATATATAAAAAGTTACATATACAATGAGGTATGTAGTTGTTTTTGATACAGGAAAATACAAAATAAGTCACACAATCAATTTTGTGAGAAATTTGAAATAGTGAGGTAGCAGTTACTAGAACAATTATGAATTTACATGCACTAACGTAGTCTAAGGATTTGGTCTTTGAGGTTGGTCAGTCTCTGTAAGATTAGCATCTCGAAGGAAGTTGGACAGTTCATTTTCATTCGTGATATAGTAAACACGGCCTACATTTGTTTTCCTTACTAGGATTTTCCCATCCCGTGTGAAGCACTGGTGGATTTTGTCATTATTCTCACGTTTAAGTTTTCTTACTCTGTATAGGAGGTTCTGACGTTTTTTGTGAGACACTCATTTACATAAACATCTTTTTTTGCACTAATTGATGAACTTATTAGATCGTTTTTCCTGTCTTTCGTGTGAAATCTAAGCATAACACTCTGTTTTCTACCTTGGTTGCCAAGTAATCGTGATTCTGTTATCTCTGATGCTGGCACTATTACATTTAAGTGGTTTTTTATGGTCTGAAGAGTAGCATCTTTGCAGTTGGTATGGTTTATGTCACTTGGAAAGAGTGAACTGCTAATTATTACCGAGTTAGATAACTTATCTTGCTCAGTTTTATCTTCTTGGTTAGTAAAATATTCGTTCAGCTGGGTGTCAATATTGGTCTTCCAGTCCTTGACCGCATCTTCAACCTTCGTGTTTAGGGATGTTATTTGCTCTGTATGGCTGGCTATGACTGCTTGGAGGGTCTTTCCAAAATCAGCCATTCCAGCTGATGTAAACTTCTGTTCAAAGCTAAGGATCTTGCTTTCAAGGTGGGCTAACTTAGTTTCATGTTTAGATAGTGTTGAGATTCATGTTTTCCTCAGTTAGGGTGGTGATGTATAACTTAAGAGTCACAGGATCATTTGTCATACCCGAGATCGTTTCAAATGGATCAAATCCTCTGAAGGCAGTGTGTTTTGAGGGAGATTCAGTCCTGATTGGTGTTGTTGCTGTCCCGTCGCCTTAGATGCTGGTTGAGTAGGGTGAGGGAGAGTCAGCCATTGTTGTTGTTGACATGTCGCCTGGGGTGGTGGTGGTGGGGGGTGGATGAGACATCGGCGTACTTCTGGGTAGTCAAGTGAAATAGTCAAGTTCTTGGTGATTTCTTGCTGTTCTTTTTGTTGCTTCTTCTGTTATTAGGTCTCATAGTAGTACAGGGGTTGTTATAGTTAAGACGGAGAAGCTATAGTTGCTCAGAGCTTGGGGTAGGTGTTCGTCTGGCAGCGGGCTGTGTTTTTCGAGTTGATGGTCTTACTGTTGATATTCTTGAGTCATTCTGGGTTCTACGTGCGTTAGTGCAGTAGTATGTACAGTGGTACCCGACTTACGATATTAATCCGTCAGAGAGGGCATATTTTAAAGCGAAACAATCGTAAAACGAATCAATTTTCCCCATAAGAAATAATGGAAATAAATTTAATCCGTCCAAGACTTCCAAAAGTAGTTAAATAAAATATTTTTAGAACTTTTGGACATTAAATAATACATAATTGAATAAAGAATACATAAATACATGCAAATATTTTACAATAACATGTCACTTACATTTATTGAAGAGTTGTTGATGTGTGGAGGACGGGAGGAGGGAGAAGGTGGAGTAGTATGCTAGTGTTTGGAAGGGGAATCCTTCCATTAACACTGCAGGTGGTAAGTTCTTTTCTGGGGTTACTTCCTTTTTCTTTGAATGCCACTAGGACCAGCTTGAGAGTCACTAGACCTCTTTCTAACAACAAATTTGTCCAGGAGATCTGTGTCTGGCGATTCTTTAACACATCCCTGAAATGACACACCACTGTGTCATTGTACAGGTTGCCAGCACGGCCTGCAACAGCATGGTTAGGGTGATATTCATCCATAAATGCTTGCACATCACTCCATTTGGCACAGATCTCCTAATCCTTGAAGAAGGCACATTCTTCCATTTTTGTTCCACCTCCACCTCCTCCTCTGAACCATTGTCCTGACCTCTGCTCTCTTGTTCCAGTTGCTGTTGAAGCTCTTGCAGATCTTCAGTGGTTAGCTCTTCCTTGTGCTCCTCCACCAACTGTTCCACATCGTCACCACTCACCTCTAACCCCAAAGACTTGCCCAATTCCACAATTTCTTCCAAAACAGGCTCAGGCTCAGGCTCAGGGTTCTGAGGCTCAGCCCCAAAACCTTCAAAATCCCTCTCTAGGACACAGTCTGGCCACAATTTTCTCCAGGCAGAGTTCAAAGTCCTGGTAGTCACTCCCTCCCAAGCCTTACCTATAAGGTGTACACAATGCAGCATATGGAAATGTTTTTCCAAAATTCTCTTAGGGTTATGTTCATGTCTGTGGTCACATCAAAGCACTTTTGAAACATTGCTTTGGTATAGAGTTTTAAAGTTGGAAATGACCTGCTGGTCCATGGGCTGGAGGAGAGGAGTGGTATTAGGGGGCAAGAACTTCACTTTGATGAATTTAAACTCCTCCACAATTTTCTCTACCAAGTTTGGAGGATGACAAGGAGCATTGTCCATTATCAGGAGGCACTTAAGTGGCAAATTATTGTCCAATAGATATTTCTTCACACTGGGGCCAAACACTTCATTGAACCAATCTAAGAAAATGTCCTTTGTGACCCAAGCCTTTTGTTAGACTTCCACATCACACACAAGTTAGACTTGCTGACACCGCATCTGCCAAACACTCGGGATTTTCAAAAGATACACCAGTAAAGGCTTCACTTTGCAATCACCACTGGCATTGGCACACAGCATCAAAGTTAGCCTGTCTTTCATAGGCTTATGTCCTGGCTGTGCCTTTTCCTCCTGAGTAATGTAGGTCCTGTTGGGCATTTTCTTCCAAAACAGGCCTGTTTCATCACAATTAAACACTTGTTGGGGAGGAATTGTTCAGCCTCTAGGTACTCCTGGAATTCAGGAACATATTTTTCAGCCGCACTTTTGTCACAACTGGCTCCCTCACCATGCCTCACAACACTATGTATGCCACTTGATTCTTAAATTTGTAAAACCAGCCTCTGCTGGCTTTAATCGCTCACTTCAGCACTCGTTGCAGGCATTTTCTTAAGGAGATCATCATGCAACTGCCTTGCTTTTTCACATATTATTCCTCCGAAACAGTATCTCCTGCTAACTGTTTCTCGTTGATCCACACCAACAACAACCTTTCCACATTTTCCAGCACTTGTGGTCTCTGTTTTGTGATCACAGATGCACCTTTTGCAACAACAGCTTCCTTGATTTTACTTGAATATTTCTTATCCACAATGGTAGCGATGGTAGAATAGGGTTTACCATACAGCCTGGCTAGCTCACTGATACGCACTCCACTTTCATATTTTCTATTATCTCCTTCTTCACTTCTATCGTACATATATTTCTGTTCCTCTTTGCCACAGGCTTAGCACTAGGATCTTTCCTTGGACCCATGGTAGCTTATTTAGCAGTTGCAAGCACTAAAAACAGCAGTGGAATAATGACAATATACTGGTATGAATGCGTGGGTGTGGGTGGGTGGTCGCTCTCGCTTGTAAACAATAGCACTGACGCTCCCTGGAGTGCGCGCTCAGCTGGGCGCCAAGCGGACAGGTCCGGTACGAATGTCGGTAAACGAAGCAAACATCGTAAGTCACAAACAAATTTCTTACGTTATAAATATCGGTTACCGAAAATAACGTAAGATGATAGCATCGTAAGCCGGGGTTCCACTGTACTTGCAATTAGGCCATCATAGAAGTGTTGATGGGCTATGGCTGGAGAAAAAATAACAGAGCTTGGGTGCCGCTGCCAGGTGTCTGATCTCCACTAATGATAACTGGTGACATTTGATGAGGGGTGAGGGTAGTCTTATCTTTTCTAATCAGTCCAGTAATTGCAGTGATGACATTTGATGAGCTTACACTGCTTCCTTTATTTGTTATGCAAACCTGTCTGTGTGTGTCTGTCTTTCTGTCTGTGTGTGTGTCTGTCTTTCTGTCTGTGTGTGTGTCTGTCTTTCTGTCTGTGTGTGTGTCTGTCTTTCTGTCTGCCTGTGTGTCGTCTCCTTTCTGTCTGCTTGTCTCAGAGAGTAGCTCATAAACCAACTGGTATTATGCAGATCACAAGCACATTATATCACTTTGTCTTGATTTTTTTAGTTATCCTAGGTAATTTACACTATGTATAATTGTATTTACGTATGTGTTCCTGTGAAATAGAGACAGATAGAGACAAAGAGACAGATAGATATAGACAGACAGAGATAGACAGCCAATCAGGTACCCAGCTGCCCAGCCAGCTGCTGGCCAGCCAGGTGGCCGGCCAGCCTGCCGACATCACTTTACACTTAAAAGGGGAGTGTTAATATGACAAGACATCAGTGAATCTATGGTGTTTGCCGCACTGTTTGCTCTAGCTGGCCTTCAATTTAACTGATGCCCCCACAAGGTACTAAGTGGTCCCAGATTCTTTTAATATGGCACACACCGAGTGTTAAGACCCACTCTATGCTGACCAGGCATCTGAGGCCAATCGTGCCAAATTTTGAGGCAGGAAAAATGAAACGTATATATACGTTTGGGGCAGTAGCAGTACTAACGTATATATACGTTTGGACCGTTTAACCCTTTCGGGGTTTTGGTCGTACTAGTACGTCTTACGCACTGGGGTTATTGACGTACTAGTACTCCTAAATTCTAGCGCCCTCAAATCAAGCAGAAACAGGCTGTTAGGCCTAGATGTGATAGAATGGGTCTGTGCGGTCAGTGTGCGCTGTATAAAAAAATTCCTGCACCACACAGTGCATAATGAGGAAATAAAAACTCTGACCGTGTTTTTGGTTTAAAACAGCGACTTTGCAGTCTATTTTCGTATGGTATTTATTGTTGTATTCTCGTTTTCTTGTTCTTATTTGATAGAATGGAATATATATTACAGAAATAGAGATGATTTTGATTGGTTTGACAATAACAAGTACCTTGAAATTGAGCTCAAAGTAGCGAAAATGTTCGATTTTGACGATGTTCAAGAGTAAACAAATCACACCATGTGTCAATACACATCAACTGGCGAGTCTAATATTCATGCACAAGTGCTCTGATATTATTTATACCATTTTTACAATGATGCAGTTGTATACATAACAATAAATCTTCTATTTCTTTGTGAGAATAAAAATTCAAAATGGAAAGCAAAAGTAATGTAAGAGGGGCCTGGAGACGTAACTAATGAACAGAGAAGATGTTATTTTAGTGCCAGGAATGTCTGTCTTGTTTATTATGGGTCCTATTTTGAAATTGGCATCGTTTGAAATTTGTGTGAAATTGGCCAAATTGCCATTTTCTGACCACTATTTTGGGTAGTTGAAATTGGTAAATAGGCAGTTTCATGTACTCAATCGATAGAACAAATGGAGTTCTAGCGAAATAGCTATAATTGTAGTAGACTGAAACATTGCAATGTGCCGAAAATAGGGCTCAAAGTGGGCGAAATCGCCGATGCGTAAGTGTCATGGCTACCGCTAACTCGCGAAAGCATAATTCCTTTAGTTTTCGATCAAATTTCATAATTTTTGTGGCGTTATGATCGGAAAAAGATTCTCTATCATTCTATAAGAAAAAATATTTTTTTTTTTTTTTTTAAATTCGTGGACCCTGAGAACGAGTTTCAGAGACCCCCCTTGGACCCCCAAAGGGTTAAGGGTTAATTATGAAAACCGGGGGTCCACTGTACAGTGGTCCCCCGAGTAACGAACACCCCGGAAATCATACAATTATGTAAGTATAATATTGTAAGTGCTTGTGGAAGTGTATTTTTGGGGGCCTGAAATAGACTAACCTAGATGACATTATTCCTTAACCCTTTGGGGGTCGACAGGCCTTCTCGGAAACGTGTTCATAGGGTCGAAAAATATTCGGGAAAAAAAAAATTATTTTATCTTATGAAATGATAGAGTTTTGTTTTCTAAATCTAAATGGCTAAACAAAAATTTTTTGCGATCAATACTTACGGATATATGGAGGCTTCAAGTTGACCAAAATTGAACCGCTGACAGCAACATCGGTGACTTCCGGTTGGCCGGTAATAGTTTTTTTTTTTTTCTACTTTTTTCTTTTATTTTTTAATATTTTATTTTTTCAAGTAACTTTTATGTCCTGTGAGACCAATATAAACCATATTTTGTATATATACACTCCTTGTATACTACACAATAACTGCTGGCTGACTGGCTGACCAGGTGGCTTGCTGGCCAGCTGGCTGGCTAGCTGACTGGCTAGCTGACCAGCTGGCTGGCTGGCTAGCTGACCAGCTGGCTGGCTGGTTAGCTGGCTGGCTGGCTGAACAGCTGGCTGGATGGATGGCCAGTCGACTGGCTGGCTTGCTGGCTGACCAGCTAGCCGGCTGGTTTGCTGACCAATTGGCTGGCTGGCTTGCTGACCAGTTGGCTGGCTGGCTGGCTGACCAGCTGGCTATCTGGCAGGCTGGCTGACAAGCTGGCTGGCTGGCAGGCTGGCTGACCAGCTGGCTAGCTGGTAGGCTG
This sequence comes from Cherax destructor, assembly GCA_009830355.1. NCBI lineage: Eukaryota > Metazoa > Arthropoda > Malacostraca > Decapoda > Parastacidae > Cherax > Cherax destructor. The sequence continues at coordinate 58,340 of WNWK01007131.1, read as the reverse complement.
GCTGACCAGCTGGCTGGCAGGCTGGCTGACCAGCCTGGCTGGCTGACCAGCCTGGCTGGCTAGCTGACCAGCTGACTGGCTGGCTACCTGACCAGCTGGGTGGCAGGCTGAACAGCTGGTTGCATGGATGGTCAGCCGGCTGGGTGGCTGGCTGGCTGTGTCTCTATCTCACAGGAACACATAAATACAATTATACATAGTGTAAATTACCTAGGATACACATGAGAATATTATAATAATAATAATAATAATAATAATAATAATTATTATTATTATTATTATTGAAGGAAGGTGTGTCAGACTTATCGCTAATCTAATTACAAAAGTGACATTTGAAGAGGGGTGAGGGTAATCTTATCTTATTTATTATCGCTAAACTAATTACTGTTGACATTTGATCCCTTTGCCTGCCTGCCTCAACCCCTGCCTCCCTCCCTCCCTGCCAGCCAGCCAGGGGTTAGCCTCATCTTATCAAGAGTGATGACATTTGACAAATGAGGAACACTGCCTTCGCCTGCCTGCCTCAACCCCTGCCTCCCTCCCTCCCTGCCAGCCAGCCAGGGGTTAGTCTCATCTTATCAAGAGTGATGACATTTGACAAATGAGGAACACTGCCTTCGCCTGCCTGCCTCAACCCCTGCCTCCCTCCCTCCCTGCCACTCTCCCTGCCTGCCTCCCTGCCAGCCAGCCAGGGGTTACCCTCGTCTTATCAAGAGTGATGACATTTGACAAATGAGAATACTCAACCTTCTCTTTATTTGTTTTCACTGTTTTATCTGCCTGTCTGTCTGTCTGTCTCAGAGACAGTTACTATTGAACCAACACTGCCACATCTGAGTCCTGATATATTATTTGCCAGTCTGGATTTTTTTGGGCTATCCTAGGTAATTTACACTATGTATTTATCCTCTGTAATTTACACTATGTATTTATCCTAGGTTATTTACACTATGTATTTATGTGTACCTGTGTGACAGAGCCAGCCAGCTGGTCAGCCAGCCGGCCAGTCAGCCAGCCAGCCAGCCAGCCAGCCAGCCTTCCCCCCCACTGCCTTCCCCACCCACCCCACTGTCTTCCCCACCCCCACTGCCTTCCCCACCCACCCCACTGTCTTCCCCACCCACCCCACTGTCTTCCCCACCTTCTCACTCCCCACTCCCCACTGTATTCCCCACCCACCCCACTGTCTTCCCCACTCCCCCCACTGCCTTCCCTACCACTCACACTGCGGAAGTGAGGTATTCCTTACCGCATGGCTTGGTGACAAAGGTGTACTGAATTACCACTCCCACAATGCAATGAGGGTGCATAGATTTTTTTCCTACTGTGCACACTTACCACATAGACCCATTCTATCATATGCAGGCTTACCAGCTTTCTCCCCCTCGATTTGAAGCCGATAGAATTTATGCGTACTAGTACGGCACCAACCCCTGCTTGTAAAACGTACTAGTACGGCACCGACCCCGAAAGGGTTAAGGGAGTAAATTCATTCGGTAATGGCACTTGAGCAGGCTTCTGGGATGAAGTTTTTTCGTTACTCGGGGGACCACTGTATATTGTTTCAATAAAAAGTAGCACATAGAAGGAGTATGTTGTGTGAATGTTGATTCTTGCCAAAATTAGTAGAAATACACAATGTTCAGAGTAAACCTTTACAAAGTCAGTGACTTGATAAAGTTTGGTTTATAATGAAAATCAAAATGAAACAACAACATTGTTTGAGTAAGACTCACCTGAGTAAGCTGAGAATATGGAAGAAGTACATCAGTAGCAAAGCTCCACAGTGGGTTATCAGATTCTTGGCAAACATTGGTGAGAATATTGTAGGATCCAATGGTGGTTCTAACATAAGAGTTGGGAGGTCTTGGGGTGCCATCTGGTCCTTCCAATAATGGCAGATTTCTTCCTTTAAGAATCTCCAGGTGTATTCTACAGGTTCCTCCTCTTTCCTCTCGCCTCAATTCTATGCCGGGCTTCTGACTCAAAGTGTCATAATTGATAAAATCTGCCGTGAATTCAGAGGCGGTTCTTATACACGGAGACTCTCCACCACTTTCTACAGGTTGGTTACTGGGATTATCATAGTCATTAATGCCAGTAAGAAAGGAACCATGGTAGCTTGAGTATGGTGCATCATTGCAGTTGACAAGTTTAGTCTCAAGAGGAGTTGCCAGTATACTGTCAACAATATCTACCCTGCCTTGACTCACAGGATATTGCCAAACACCCCTAGACAATTTCTCATGTGGACTCATGTGTGTGGGGGCATATATGGAGTTAAATGCTGAATCTGGTTCATCATCCACTATTATTCTTGGTTTCAAATGATGAACTTGCTGCCTTGTGTGTCTGCCATCACTGAACTTGGAATAAGGTGATGAATCAAGGAATATTTCTGTTTCTTCTCTTTCAGCAAACTTTTCTGAGTAAAGATTATCTTCTGATGATTTTGAAGCTACCAACATTTTCCCTCTCAAACACTCAGAAAAATCTTCATTCATATCAAATAATTCCGTTTTCGACATAGTAGTTTTGGTTTTCAGAGGTTTTGAAAGTCCATCCAAACTCTCAACTTTCCCATCTTTTTGACTTGTTCGACCAACAGCCAATCCCAATCGGGCAATAATGGTCAACCGAGCCAGGCTTTCTTCTTTATATTCATCCTCCCTTTTCTTGTTTTTTTTCCCTTGTCTTCTAGTAAGAGAATCTTGGTTAGTGTTGAGATGTGATCTGAAGAGCGGTACATTAACCTGAGAGCCGTTGAGCTGCCATAACTCCATAAGGCTCACACTTGCACTGCCAACTTCTTCACTCTCTCTCTCTCCCAACCGACGACACAGACACCTGGGAGAAACAATTATATTAATTACTTTAACAGAATTTAATCCTTCATAAAATTAAAAGAAGAAATATCAAAAGCAGATTACAGTACGGTAAATACATGGTAGAGTATATTGCGAGACCAGTTCCACCAAAATTTAGCAAATACAAATGATGACACTGCATTAGACAGCGAGAGGACAGCTTCTACACAACAAGACAAGCAGCAAACAGCAACTACATTCTGACTGTACCTTTCTCCAGAACATCATTTCATTTCAAATCATTTATTCCCAGGATGACTTGAGTCTGGAACATGTTTGTACAGCACATCAACGAAATAAAGTCGGTTGACCAAATGTAACTGATAGCCCACAGATGGATATAACTTCATCCTGTTCACTCTTTATCTCATAATAATAAAAAGGCTTTCAAATGAGCTGATGTAGGTAACAGTTCTTAGCTTGTAAATAAAGTTAGGAAACCTAAACCTAACCTTGTAAAACCACATAAAAAAAAAAAAGAGGAAGGGGGAGAAATATTTCACATATAACTTTTGCATGCAGTACAAATGTTCAAATTGTGTAGTTACTTAACCCTTAAACTGCTGATGAGAAATTTACACCAACTGCGAGTCTGCCGATGGCTGCGATCTACCTGGTTAGGCTGGATGGGTCTGCACCATGTGTACAAGAAAAAGCCCTTGTGTGTATGGATCATTGTGGGAACTAGTGGACAGTGATGAGATCTTGCAGTTGTACGAGTTTAGTACTCAAGTGAGTGACACTCACACTAGCAACTTTCCTAACCCTTTGACTGTCGCAAGCCCATTTCTGAAACTGTCATTCTATTTCGCAAAATATATAAAAAAAAAAAAATTATTTTTTCTTATGAAATGATAGAGAATCTTTTCCCGACGGTAATGCCACCAAAAGTACGATATTTGATGGAAAACTTATGGAATTACGCTCTTGCAAAGTTAGCGATCTCTACGATATACTACAGGCCTCTCTTATATTACTCTTGCTTTCTATTTTGATTTTTTATTCAAACAAAAAATAGAAGATTTACTGTTATGCAGACTACTGCATTATTATAAAAATGGTATAAATAATATCAGTGCAGTTGTGAAAGAATATTAGACCCACCAGTTGACGTGTATTGGACGTGTGGCGTGATTTATTTACTCTTGAACATTGGCAAAAATCGAACAAGGTCGTTTTCATCGTGAAACTAATCAAAATCATCTCTTATTTCTGTAATACAGTGGACCCCCAGAGTTCGTAATTAATTCGTTCCAGAGGGCGCTCCGAACACCGAATATTTTCCCCATAAGAAATAATGGAAATAAAATTAATCCGTTTCAGACACCCAAAAATATTAAAATAAAATATTTTTGTACATTAAATTACACAGAAAACAATGAAATATGAAGAATAAAACAATAATAACATGTCACTTACCTTTATTGAAGAGTTGTTGATGTGTGGAAGACGGGAGGAGGGGAGAGGATGGAAGAGTTGCTTTTGTTTGGAAGGGAAATCCCCTTCCATAAAGACTTCAGGTACCAAGTCCTTTTCCTGGGTTACTTCCCTTCTTTGTTTTTTAATGCCACTAGGACCAGCTTGAGAGTCACTGGACCCCTGTCGCTAATATCATCTATACGGCTCATTTCTTCTTTCTTTCAACACGTCAGCTGTTTCCCACCGAGGCAAGGTGACCCAAAAGGAAAAACGAAAGTTTCTCCATTTACATTTAGTAATATATTCAGGAGAAGGAGTTACTAGCCCCTTGCTCCCAGCATTTTAGTCGCCTCTTACGACACGCATGGCTTACGGAGGAAGAATTCTGTTCCACTTCCCCATGGAGATACGGCTCATTTATCTATCACAATTTATCTAATATGACATAATAAACAATATTAATAACATAGAAACATAACATATACTCTAGAATGAATAAAATATCATTACGAATGTGAGGACTGGTGTTGTGGTGTTTGTTGTTGGGAGTATAAGAGCCACTGAAAGATACGCCTTACATAGTGATGGCCGCCAGACACACGGCTGTGTTGTCAGTCGCCCTATATAACTCCAACAACATGGGAAGAGTTAAGTGTCGTGTCGTCATTTTTCTATCGCTTAACTTACTTGCTACACTGTTAATGCTACATTTTATCGCTGGCTGGCACTATAGCCTTTATCAACTCCTGCTGTTTTAGTATCATAACATATCGTAGAATCACTGAATCACTTAAGAAGACATTCTCCCCTCTCAGCCCTTTACCAAAGGGCTGGCACTAGGAGCTTTCTTGGGGCCCATGGTGGCCTATTTAGCAGTTGCTTGCAACTGCTAAATAAGCTAAATAAAAACAATGGAATAATGACAAAATGTATGGTATGAATGCATGGGAATGCGTGGGTGGCGGTCACTCGACGAATTACTAACTCCGAGTGGATCAACAAACACCGAACCAATATTTTTCCGAAAAAATGTCACGAACTCAGAATTTTACAAACTCCAACGCCTACGAACTCTGGGAGTCCACTGTATGTTTTCCATTCTATCAAATGAGACCAAGAAAACGAGAATGCAACCATAAATACTATACGAAAATACACCTCAAAGTCGGCGTTTTAATCCAAAAACACGGTCAGAGTTTTTTTTTTCTCGTTATGCACTGTGTGCTGCAGGATTTTTTTAATACAGTGTACACTGATCACACAGACCCATTCTCTCAAATGTTGGCCTACGAGCTTTCTCCCGCTTGATTTGAAGCCGCTAGAATTACCCCTGAGTAACAAACACCCCGGAAATATAAGTGCTTGTGGAAGTGTATTTTTGGGGGTCTGAAATAGACTAACCTACATGACATTATTTCTTAAGTGAGTAAATTCGTTCGGTAATGGCACTTGAGCAGGCTTCTGGAATGAAGTTTTTACGTTACTCGGGGGTCCACTGTACGTCCGAAACACTGACTTGTAAGACGTATATATACGACCGAAACAGTCAAAGGGTTAATAATTACCTAAATGCTGAGAACCACATGCCTTCCACCACTGGGGTCTCCTAACCACCAACCAACCGACAACAATGCAAGCAGAAACTGAAGTTTTCTTATCATTTTATCTAAGATATAAGTAGCAAGGATGAGTGCATTGATGAGGACTTCTGAGGCGTCATCAGTCAGATCACTGCTACATAGTACCAAGTTACACCTCCTGCACCACCGCCACCACCACAGCACTGACCATTCCCGCTCATATGGGGCCTGGTAAGCACCATCTAACACCATTTACTGCCACATGCAGAAAGGTGTTATGTATGCTAACAACAACCTCCATAGCAGGTGGTGACCTCCTACCTTACTATAAGGTGACCCCTTACTATAAGGTGGCCTCTTACTATAAGGTGACCTCTTATTATAAAGTGACCTCTTACTATAAAGTGACCTCTTACTATAAAGTGACCTCTTACTATAAAGTGACCTCTTACTATAAAGTGACCTCTTACCTTACTATAAGGTGACCTCTTACCTTACTATAAGGTGACCTCTTAAAACCTCTACTGCAGATGCTGGTGGTAATTTTAACACTTCTCGAACATTGTAATGAATTTCTGAAACAAAATAGAAAAATACATTACAAATATTTAAATTAAAAAAAAATAACAATTAAATTAAAATATAAAAAATTGCCTTTGAAACACTGATGAAGAATAAAAGTCACAGTAATGTAGGTGAAACAAGTCACAATTAACCAACAGATAAAGATACACAGATGATTTACAGCACACATATAGCTAATACAATATTTAAATTACTGGGACTGCCTTAAAGTCCTACATATGTTCTTACTGGGGAGGAGAAGAGAGATATACATGATAATATATACATGTGCCTGGAAAGTACTTGAGGGCCTTGTTCCAACTCTGTGCACTACCATAACATATAGCAGCAAGAGATTTTAGATTTTGCCACAGAAGTGGCTAGTTTATTGTGCACCCCATATCCATCCTGTGGATGGTAGCGCAAGAGCATATGGATACACAAAAGGCCTAGAAAGTGCAAAATAAACCTAGTGAAAAGCAGGGGTGTAGTGGACACAATAAGGGAACACTGTATCAATGTCTGTGGCCCCAGACTATTCAACATCTTACCAGAAGATACAGGTCGGCCATCACTAATCCGGCATCATTGGGACCTGTAGTGTGCTGGATTACAGAGTGGTTAGGTTAGAATACACTTAATTAACCTAACAATAGAGAGACTTTCTGCTACATCTTCCTCGATTTCATCACAGCTTTCTCCTCCACTGGCTTGCTGCTGCTGAGGATTTACAATCATCTGCATAATTTCTGAGTCAGTATAATGCTAAAATTTGAAATTATGCCAGCCGAAATTAGTGCCGGATTACTGATGGAACCGGATAACTGACTGCTGGATTAGTGATGGCCGACCTGTATCAAAAAAACTGCTGGGACAAGTGTAGAAGTCTTCAAGAGAAAACTGGGCAAGTATCTTCACCAGGTGCCAGATCAACCAGGCTGTGATGGATATGTGGATCAGTGGGCCTCCAGCAGCAAAAGCCTGGTTGACCAGGCAAGAACCAGACAAGCCTGGCCCATAGCTAGGCTCTGGGAGTAGAAACCCTCAGAATTCATCAAAAGTAAAGGAATATCAGTCATTATAAGTAGTGCTGGAGGTACCATCCTCAGTCATTATAAGTAGTGCTGGAGGTACCATCCTCAGTCATTATAAGTAGTGCTGGAGGTACCATCCTCAGTCATTATAAGTAGTGCTGGAGGTACCATCCTCAGTCATAAGGAGTGCTGGAGGTACCATCTTCAGTCATAAGGAGTGCTGGAGGTACCATCCTTAGACATTATAAGTACAGTGGAACCACCAGATTTCGTCCGGTACGGATATTGTACAATTCAGATTTCGACCACTTTTTTGGATGAAATTTTACCCTGGGTTTTGTACCTCCACTTGGAAATCGTCCGTATCAGGCGCGTCTGCCCGCGCGAGACGCGGCTGCTCACACGTACATGACTCAGTCTGCCTCTGTCACTCGTTCAGTGAGCAATACTCCGCGCGTTCATCTGAAACATTTCGTAATAATCCATTGTTTTTGTGCTTGTTTATCGAGAAGAGAGGGGAGAATGTGCTTTCTTCAATGATTAAGGACATTTGTGCAAAGTGGAGTGCGGAGCAAAGCTTTGTGGAGAATTATCACCTTAACAAAACTGTTGCAAGCCATGTCTGCAAATGTTCAATGACAATTCCTTGTTCCATTTTAGCCAAATCTTAAAGAGATGCCAGAAATAGAGCTCTCTGGACAGATTTTTTGTGTGATAGGGGTACAGTGACTCTCAAGCTGGTCCTAGTGCCAGTAAAGACAAGGAAGGGAAGTATCCCCAGATAGGGCTTTGATACCTGAACTCCTTACGGAGGGGGATTCCCCTTCCAAACAATAACCTCTCCTCCCTCTCCCCTCCTTTCATATGCCAACAAGTCTTCAATAAAGGTATGTAATAGTGATTTAAATGTTCATTTATCCATTAAAATTAGACATTTATATTTCTCATTTTTTTCTGTATGTAAAACTATAATTATTCTCTATAAAAAGTATTCGTTGTTAATATTTTGGATTTACATTATTTCTTATGGGAAATATTACTTTGGTTTTCATCCATTTCGGATTTCGACTGACTTTCTGGAACAGATTAAGGACGAAAACCTGGGTTCCACTGTAGTGCTGGAGGCACCATTCTCAGTCATTACAATGAGTCCTGAAGGTATCATCCTCAGTCATTATAAGTATTGCTGGAGGTACCATCCTCAGTCATTATAAGGAGTGCTGAACATACCATCCTCAGTCATTATAAGGAGTGCTGGAGGTACCATCCTCAGTCATTATAAGGAGTGCTGGAGGTACCATCCTCAGTCACAAGTAGTGCTGGAGGTACCATCCTCAGTCATTATAAGTAGTGCTGGAGGTACCATCCTCAGTCATAAGAAGTGCTGGAGGTACCATCCTCAGTCATTATAAGGAGTGCGGGATGAACATGGAGAATATATTATAGCTAAATTTAAATCAAAATTCCTGCAAAAACCCTCACAGTGATAAACATCTACAGAGTACCACAGTCAAACATTCACCACTTTAGTGAAAAATTAGGAAACCTGATAACTGATGCACACATGAACAAAGACCATTTGCTGCTCACAAGAAATTTCAACATAAATCTCCTACATGACCAGGACCCACAAGTAACTGAATTCACAAACACTATGAGCAACTGCTTGTTGCTACCAACAATATCAAAACCTACAAGAATCTCTGAGACTAGTACAGTGGTACCCCGGTTTACGATATTTTTTCATTCCAGAATGCTGTTCAAGTGCCATTACCAAACGAATTTATCTCCTTAAGAAATGTTGTAAAATAGACTAGTCCTTTTAGAACCCCAAAATTACACTTACAAAAGCATTTAAAAAAATAAACTTACATAAAAGGGTGAGTTTGGGGACCATCGTAAACCGGGGTACCACTGTATCTCCTTATTAGACCACATCTGGACTAATACTCTATCCCCTTTAAAATCAGGCATAATCATAGACAACACCACAGACCACTACCCTACCTTTCTCATAACCAACCTAGGTAAATTGCCCCAAGACACTACTAAAGTTACCTTCAGACTACATAACGAGTCAGCTGTTAATAACTTTATAACACCTATGATTAACATTGACTGGCATAATGAGATAGAAACATATTCAGATACTAATGAATATATTAAGAATTTCCTAAAAAAAAAAAAAAAAAACACTACAGTGGTACCTCTACTTACGAGCAGCTCAAAACTCGATAAATTATGTAAGTGTATTTTTGTAGATGCTTTTGTAAGTGTATTTTTGGGGGTCTGAAATGGATTAACCTAATTTTCATTATTTCTTACGGGAAAAAATTACTTTGGTATCGGCACTTGAATAGCCAACTGGAAGGAATTTTGCTCGTAAGTAGAGGTACCACTGTACCTCTGTAACAAGCATTGCCCTAAAAAAATTAAACAGATCACAGGTAAGAGACTTAACAGTCCCTGGCTAACACCCAGCATCCTTAACCCTTTGACTGTTTTGGTCGTATATACAGTGGACCCTCGCTATTCGAACACTCCAAACTCGCCCTTTTATGTAAGTTTATTATTGTAAGTGCTTTTATAAGTGTATTTTTCGGGGTCTGAAATGGACTAATCTAATTTACATCATTCCTTATGGGAATAAATTCGTTTGGTAACAGCACTTGAACAGCAATCTGGAATGAAGAATGTTCGAGTAGCGAGAGTCCACTGTACAGTGGTCCCTCGGTTTTTGCCGAAAATTCGTTCCAGAATGCTGCTCAAGTGCCATTACCGAACGAATCTACTTCCTTAAGAAATAATGTCACGTAGGTTAGTCTATTTCAGACCCCCAAAAATACACTTGCAACAGCACTTACGAAAATACACTTACATAAATGTTCGAGTTTGGAGATGCACAAAACTGAGGGACCACTGTATACGTCTTAAGAGCCAGTGTTTCGGATGTATATATACTCACAAATTCTAGCGGTTTCAAATCAAGCAGGAGAAAGCTAGTAAGCCCACATGTGAGAGAATGGGTCTGTGTGGTCAGTGTGCGCTGTATAAAAAAAATCCTGCAGCACGCAGTGCATGAGAAAAACACCTCCGACCGTGTTTTTGGATAAAAACGCCGACTCTGAGGTGTATTTTTGTATAGTATTTATGGTTGTATTCTCTTTTTTGTGGTCTCATTTGATAGAATGGAAAACATTACAGAAATAGAGATGATTTTGATTAGTTTCACGATGAAAACGACCTTGAAATTGAACTCAAATTAGCAGAAATGTTCGATTTTTGCTAATGTTCAAGAGAAAACAAATAACACCACGCGTCCAATACACGTCAACTGGTGAGTCTAATATTTTTTTACAAGTGCACTGATATTATTTATACCATTTTTACAATAATGCAGTAGTCTGCATAACAGCAAATCTTCCATTTTTTATGTGAATAAAAAATCAAAATAGAAAGCAAGAGTAATGAACAGAGAAAATGTTATTTTAGTGCCAGGAATGTCTGCATTGTTTATTCTGGACAGTATTTTGAAATTGACATCTTTTTTATTTTGCATGAAATTAGCCAAATTGCCAATTTCTGACCACATTATTGGGTAGTTGAAATCAGTAAATTGGCGGTTTCTTGTACTCAATCGATAGAACAAATGGAGTTCTAAAGAAATAGCTATGAGTTTGGTTGACTGGAACAATGGAATTGGCCGAAAATAGGGCTCAAAGTCGGCAAAATCGCTGATGCGTATATATCGCCGAGATCACTAATTTTGTGAGAGCGTAATTCCGTAAGTTTTCCATAAAATTTCGTACTTTTGGTGGCATTACCATTGGGAAAAGATTCTCTATCATTTCATAAGAATTTTTTTTTTTTTTTTTTAGAATATTTTGCGACATAGAATGACTGTTTCAGAAATGGGCTTGCGACAGTCAAAGGGTTAAATCCATTAACAAAAAGCACCAATATGAAAAACAATACAGAAGGGGTCAAATAACCAGAGACCAATCCAAATGCTACTCGTCAAACCTTACCAGCCTGATAAGGTGGTCAAAAAAATTGTATTATGAAAACAGACTACATAACATAAAAGGTGATATGAAAAAGACATGGAAAACCCTATTTGAAATTCTAGGAAATAAAAAAAATATTCAAAAACAAAACTATCAAATTAACAAAATCAGATGAACCCCTACTCAGATCAACTGAGACAGCAAACAGACTTAATGTTTTCTTCTCCACCATAGAAAAAAATCTAGGGAGTAAAATCCCAAGCTCGAACACCCGTCCATCAGACTACCTCACCAACACCTACCTGAATACACTATTCTTAGCTCCAACCAACCCAATAGACGTCTCGCTCATCATCAACACCCTTAAAAACAAGGCAGGAGACATAAACAGCCCACCACCTTTTATGTACAAAAAAGCTTCTCAGGTACTGTCACCAGTTATTGCAACACTCTTCAACAAATCCATTGAATCCTCCACCTTCCCATCAATTCTCAAAATAGCAAGGGTCACCCCGATCCACAAAGGAGGTGATCAAGCAGACTTGAATAATTATAGACCAATATCTAACTTACCTCTGCTTTCTAAAATCTTTGAAAAATTAATTCATAGGCAGATCTATTCCTACCTCGTCTCACACAACGTTTGGATTCAAGACTAACAAAAGCACAAATGATGCTATTATACACATGCTAGAGCTAATATACACCGCTCTTGAGAAGAAAGAAATCCTACTGGGAATCTTCATTGATTTACGTAAAGCTTTTGATACTGCTCACAAAATTAACACGCTATGGAATAAGAGGGCACTCACTCAACTACCTAAAGTCATACCTTAGTAACAGAAGCCAATACGTGTACACAAATGAAGCCAACTCTTCCACACAACAAATTACAGTCGGTGTCCCACAAGGAAGTGTCCTAGGACCACACCTATTCCTCATTTACATCAATGACCTACCGAATGCATCACAACTACTCAAACCCATATTGTTTGTTGATGACACTACATATGTCTTCTCTCACCCAAACCCAGTCATACTGGCCAACACTGTTAATGCTGAATTACAGAAAATATCTACCTGGATGATGACTAATAATCTTACTCTCAATACTGACAAGACCTATTTCATTCAGTTTGGAAACAGAGCTACAAATGTTCCACTTAACCCTTTGGGGGTCAACAGGCCTTCTCGGAAAAGTGTTCCTGGGGTCGAAAAATATTCGGAAAACAAAAAATTATTTTATCTTATGAAATGATAGTTTTTTTTTCTAAATCAAATGGCTAAACAAAAAATTTTTGCGATCAATACTTACGGAGATATGGAGGCTTCAAGTTTACCAAAATTGAACCGCTGACAGCAACATTGGTGACTTCCAATTGGCCGGTAATAGTTTATTTATTTTTTTCTACTTTTTTCTTTTATTTTTTAATATTTTATTTTTTCAAGTAACTTTTATGTCCTGTGAGACCAATATAAACCATATTTTGTATATATACACTCCTTGAATACTACACAATAACTGCTGGCTGACTGGCTGACCAGCTAGCTGGCTGGCTTGCTGACCAGCTGGCTGGCTGGGTGGCTAGCTGACCAGCTGGCTGGCTGGGTGGCTAGCTGACCAGCTGGCTGGCTGACCAGCTGACTGGCTGACCAGCTGGCTGGCTGGATGGCCAGCCGACTTGCTGGATGGATGGCCAGCCGACTTGCTGGCTTGCTGGCTGACCAGCTAGCCGGCTGGCTGGCTGACCAGTTGGCTGGCTGGCTGGCTGGCTGGCTTGCTGACCAGTTGGCTGGCTGGCTGGCTTTCTGACCAGCTGGCTGGCTGACCAGTTGGCTGGCTGGATGGCTTGCTGACCAGTTGGCTGGCTGGCTGGCTTGCTGACCAGTTGGCTGGCTGGCTGGCTTGCTGACCAGTTGGCTGGCTGGCTGGCTTGCTGACCAGTTGGCTGGCTGGCTGGCTTGCTGACCAGTTGGCTGGCTGGCTGGCTAGCTAGCTGACCAGCTGGCTGGCTGGCTAGCTGACCAGCTGGCTGGCTGGCTGGCTGGCTTGCTGACCAGTTGGCTGGAAAGCTGGCTGACCAGCTGGCTGGCTGGCTAGCTGACCAGCTGGCTGGATGGCTGGCTGGCTGGCTGGCTTGCTGACCAGTTGGCTGGATGGCTGGCTGACTAGTTAGCTGGATGGCTGGCTGACCAGTTGGCTAGCTGACCAGCTGGCTGCATGGATGGTCAGCCGGCTAGCTGGCTGGCTGTGTCTCTATCTCACAGAAACACATAAATACATTTATACTTAGTGTAAATTACCTAGGATACACGTGAGAATATAATAATAATAATAATAATAATAATAATAATTATTATTATTATTATTATTATTGAAGGAAGGTGTTGTCAGTCTTATCAGTAATCTAATTACATAATGACATTTGAAGAGGGTGAGGGTCCTATTTTGATTATCTGCTAAACTAATTACTGTTGACATTTGATGCCTTCGCCTTCCTGCCTTCCTCCCCCTGCCTCTCCCCCCCTCCCTCCTGCCTCCCCCTCCCAAAGCCAGCCAGGGGTTAGCCTATCTTATCAAGAGTGATGACATTTGACAAATGAGGAGTGCCTTGCCTTCCTGCCTCAACCCCTGCCTCCCTCCCTCCCTGCCACAATCCCACCCCCCCTGCCTGCCTCCCTGCCAGCCAGCCAGGGGTTAGCCTCATCTTATCAAGAGGATGACATTTGACAAATGAGGAACACTGCCTTTGCCTGCCTGCCTCAACCCCTGCCTCCCTCCCTCCCTGCCACTATCCCTGCCTGCCTCCTGCCAGCCAGCCAGGGGTTAGCCTCATCTTATCAAGAGTGATGACATTTGACAAATGAGGACACTGCCTCGCCTGCCCTCAGCCTCCCTCCCTCCTGTCACTATCCTGCCTCCCTCCACCCTCACTGCCTGCCTCCTGCCAGCCAGCAAGGTTAGCCTCGTCTTATCAGAGTGATCATTTGACAAATGAGGATACACTGCCTTCCCTTTATTTGTTTTCATTGTTTTATATGTCTGTCTGTTTGTCTGTCTGTCTGTCTGAATTTTTGGATTATCCTAGGTAATTTACACTATGTATTTATCCTCTGTAATTTACATATGTATTTATCCTGGTTATTTACTCTATGTATTTATGTGTACCTGTGTGACAGAGCCAGCTAGCTAGCCAGCCAGCTGGTCAGCCAGCCTGCCTGCCTGCCTGCCTGCCTGCCTGCCTGCCAGCCAGCCAGCCTTCCCCACTGTCTTCCCCACCCCACTGTCTTCCCCACCCACCCCACTGTCTTCCCCACCCACCCCACTGTCTTCCCCACCCCACTGTCTTCCCCACCCACCCTACTGTTTTCCCCCACTTCACCCACTGTATTCCCCACCCACCCCACTGTTTTCCCCCACTCCCCACTGCTTTCCCTACCACTCACACTGCGAGAGTGAGGTGTGCCCGTTTGGCTTGGTGACAAGGTGCACTGAATTACCACTCCACAATGCAATGTGGGTGGATAGATTTTTCCTACTGCACACACTTTTCACATAGACCCATTCTATCATATGCAGGCTTACCAGCTTTCTCCCCCTCGATTTGAAGCCGTTAGAATTTACGCGTACTAGTACAACACCAACCCCTGCTTGTAAAACGTACT
The DNA here is from genome assembly GCA_009830355.1 of Cherax destructor. Classification (NCBI taxonomy): domain Eukaryota; kingdom Metazoa; phylum Arthropoda; class Malacostraca; order Decapoda; family Parastacidae; genus Cherax; species Cherax destructor. The sequence continues at coordinate 43,203 of WNWK01007131.1, read as the reverse complement.
AGTGCGGCACCCGAAAGGTTAAAAAAAATGTCATTTAGGTTAGTCTATTTCAGACCCCCAAAATACACTTCCACAAGCACTTACAATATTATACTTACAAAATTTGCACGATTTCGGGGTGATTCGTTAACCGGGGTTCCACTGTACACACAACTTTACATTACCTACAAAGTTATTAAATAACTTTACACTGCCTCAAAATAACATTATTCACTGTGTTACTCCCTAGCCTAAAAACCCCCCTACAAAATTGCTCAAAGAAAAATAATTTATCAAACATAATCTAGTACAAATGTTGAAACTTATACCTCATAATGTATATGCCATGTTACATATACAGTGGACCCCAGTTTCGTACACCGGAAATCGTACAATTATGTAAGTATAATATTGTAAGTGCTTGTGGAAGTGTATTTTGGGGTCTAAATAGACAACCTACGTGACATTTTCTTTAAGGGATAAATTCGTTCGGTAATGGTGCTTGAGCAGGCTTCAGGAGTGAAGTTTTACGAAACTCGGGGGACCACTGTATCTTATAATGTATAAACCTGTTATAATTAATACCACCTAATAAAAAGAAATCCATCCTCATGTACCCTTGTGCTCCTAGTAACTCATCTAATGACCATATAAACTGTTATTGCAACACAAATTATTGATTTAATTTGTTTAATCTGATTTAATAATTTTATTATGTAGACATATAAAACTGTAAATGATCCAAAATTATAAAACTATTGTTTCAAAAATGTCATGTTCAAATTATGTTCAAATTTCATAGCTTAAATACTCAACTATACTTATATTGTAAACTGTTTACTGTAATTCTTACCATTTAGCCTCAAAACCCCTTACTTAATTGTTTAAAGAAAAATAATTTATCAAACATAATCTAGTACAAATGTTGAAACTTATACCTCATAATGTATAAACCTGTTATATCTCATAATGTTTTATCTCATATTTGTGCCCCTTGTAACTCATCTAATGACCATATAATTTGTTATTGCAACACAAATTATTGATTTAATTTGTTTAATCTGATTTAATAATTTTATTATGAAGACAAAATTATAAAACTATTGTTTCAAAAATGTCATGTTCAAACTATTTTCAAATTTCATAGCTTACTCATATTGTAAACTATTTACTATAATTCTTACCATTTAGTTTTAAGTTAATTTTAAGTCTGCCTAAAATGCCCTGCATATTAATGCTTTTGGCATGTACACCTCATGTAATCTCATAACCCATTGTAAATCTTTGTATCATGTCCAAATAAACTATTATTATTATTATTGCTGGTTCAGTGATTGTCAATGTGAAATAAGTCACCATGGGTCCAAAGAAGCTTCCTAGTGGCACCTGTGGTAAAAAGTGAGGACCACCATCGAACTGAAGAAAGAGATGTAGAAAAATATGAGAGTGGGTACGTGTGAGTGAGGTTGCCAGGATGTACAAGCTGGTCCTAGTGGCATTAAAAAAAAGAAGGAAGTAACCCCAGATAAGGACTTGTTACCTGAAGTCATTTTGGAGGATTCCCTTCCAACCACTAACACCCTCCCCTTGTCATCCTCCCTATCTTCAGATGCCTGCAACTCTCTTCAATAAAGTTAAGTAAATGTTATTTATTAATCTGTTTATTATTATTTAGTATTAGTAGTAGTATTTATAGTTTTAATAATGTTGTTTGTGTATGTAGAACTATAATTAAAATGTATTTTTGTGAATATTTTTGGGTGGAACGGATTAATTGTATTTACATTATTTCTTATGGGAAATAAGGTTTGAATTACAAACTTTCTGTGTTAAGAACTAGCTCCTGGAACGGATTAAGTTCGTTAGTCAAGGGACCACTGATTGTAATTATTACAGTAGACCCTCATTTAGCACGGTAGTTACGGTCCTGAAAACATCGTGTTAGGTAAAATCGTGTTAAATAATTAAAAGAACTTATGGGAAAAATAGGGTTATGGTCCTGGGAGTCCCAAAAAGCCAAACAAGTTTTTTTAGACCAACAGATCTTGCAAAATTGAAGGCTAATATGTAATTGTAGTTCATTGTCGTGATATATTACTGCTTAAGACAACAAATGCAATAGAAATAATAGTATTTCTTACCTTAAATTGTGGGTAATGATGTTTGTGGATGGTAGTGAAGAGTGGATATGGATGGTGTGGCCCTACTGGGCTGAGGTGGATAGTTGTTGGTTGTCGGTAGAAGTGGATGTTAGAGGTCCTGGTGCTGAAGTCGATGGTTGTATTGGTGTGTGCATAAATTCTGTAATGGATCTCTGGGCTCTTTTATTCTGCATTACATTATACAGCTGACGGTAAGGCATCATCAGCTGGTCTAGACCCCGTTTCAAAGACCTGCTTCTAGCTTTGTCAGGGTCCTCTTCAATGAAAAAGTCTGCTAGTTTAGCAGCAACATGGAACTGCTCACGTAACTGCTGCAGTGTTAACTGTTTTCTTCAGGTTCTTCTTCATCTTCTTCTGTTATCTCCCTCCCTTGTATCTGTGCATCGAACTCTGCCAACATTTCCTCTGGACTCATGTCTTCATCATTATCTTCTAAGAGTTCATTCACATCATCTTCATTCATATCTTCAAAACCATCACCTGGTAATCTCCTTGCCAGCTGAACAATTTCCTGAACCTGACTCTCAAGCAAGGAAAACCAGTGAAACAATTAACTACAGAAGGCCATAACTTTCCCCAGCCTGCATTTAATGTTGATTGGGGCACTTCATTCCATGCACTTCTAGCATAGCTGATGGCATCTGCAATGTTAAATTTTCTCCAGAAGCTTGCTACTGCCAGGTTGGAGTCAGAGTCCATTGATGCAACTAGTTTTTATAACTTTTTTGTGTAGTTACACTTGAATGTCTGAATAACTCCCAATCCAGTGGTTGTATCAGAGATGTTGTATTTGGAGGTAAAAATACAACTTTTATATGTGGGGTCACATCCAACAAAGCTTGTGGATGAGTCGGGAATTATCAAGAATGAAGAGGCCTTGAATGCAAGGTTCTTGCTGTGCAGGTAAAACTTGACTTCAGGAATAAAGTGATGCTTAAACCAGTCAATAAATACGTCCTCTGTCATCCATGCTGACTTGTTTGACCTCCAAATTACTGGTAAGGTGTTTTTATCCACACCTCTCAAAGCATGAGGAGTCTTAGAGCGGTAAATAACCATGGGCTTACACTTGAAATCACCTGATGCATTACCGCAAAGGAGCAAGGTGAAGCGATCCTTTGCTGCCTTGAAGCCCGGTGCACTTTTCTCTTGCTGACTGATATAAGTTCGTGTTGGCATTTTCTTCCAGAAAACACCTGTCTCGTCAGCATTAAACACTTGCTGTGGCTTATAGCCACCCTTAGAAATAAGTTCCTGAAATTCAGCAGGGAAATTACTTGCTGCTGTATGATCAGCTGAAGCACTTTCACCAGAAAACTTAATATTATGCAACTTATTATGCAACTTAAAGTTGTGAAACCAGCCTCGCTAAACACACACTCATTTCAGGCCTTCCTTCCTTGTCACACACTGCTTTAAACAACTGTAATGCCTTTTCCCTAATTAAGATGAAATTAAGTGGTGCACCTTTCTTTGTTTTCTGTTCGATCCACTCAAGCAACAAGTTTTCTGTTTTATTTACTTGTTGGGACCTACGTGTCATTCTTTTCATGAGGTCACATTTTGGGTTATTCATTACACAAGCTCGTATATTCGCCTCATTCTTCCTAATTGTACGAACTGACGCTTCATTAAGGCCATAGGCCCTCACTATATCCACCACACGTGAGCCACTCTTAAGCTTATCTAATATCTCGATTTTCTTGGTAATTCCTAGACTTGAACGCTTAAACCTTTTCTTATCACTTGCTGGAACACTTGTATGCTTACTGGGTGCCATGATTGCTTGCCAGATTTATCAAAATGCAGTGAAAATGAGAAAATGTATGTAATAAACACAGCGATCTTCCCGATTATTGTTGTCCTGCACGTGTACGAACCAAACTGAACGCTGGGAGGGATGCGTGGGTGGGTGAGGGTGGCTGGGGATAGCACTAGGACTCCCCCACTGACTCAATGGTTTAACCCACCGCAGGCGACCGCGCGCTCAAAATTTTTCCCCTCCAGTGAATCGCGTAATATAAGGTTTACGTCGTGTTAGATAAAAATGTGCCGCAATTCTTCAATCGCGTAATACCCAAAACGCGCAACATAAAGTCGTGCTAAATGAGGGTCTACTGTATTATAATACGTACTTACTATAATAATAATACGTATCATATAATAATACATATTTTTTTTTTTTTTTCAACAAGTTGGCCATCTCCCACCGAGGTAGGGTGACCCAAAAAGAAAGAAAATTCCCAAAAAGAAAATACTTTCAACATGATTCAACACTTTCACCATCACTCATACATAATCACTGTCTTTGCAGAGGCACTCAGATACGACAGCTGAGAAGAAGTTCCTCCCAACTGTCACTATCCCAGACCCCGCCTTTAAAGTGCAGGCATTGTACTTCCCATTTCCAGGACTCAAGTCCAACTAAATCAATTAACTGGTTTCCCTGAATCCCTTCACAAAATATTACCCTGCTCACACTCCAACAGCTCGTCAGGTCCCAAAAACCATTCGTCTCCATTCACTCCTAACACGCTCACACATGCATGCTGGAAGTCCAAGCCCCTCGCCCACAAAACCTCCTTTACCCCCTCCCTCCAACATTTTCGAGGACGACCCCTACCCCTACTGTCTAAGCCAGACAGTGGGGGAAAAAAATAAATATTAATACATATGTACTAATAATAATAAATACTATAATAATTAAATATAATAATACTATAAGTGAGTTTCAGAACACCACCACGAGATGGCAGTATGATTATCAAAACAATGCCCAGTCCACGTGTGCTTGAACTCGCGGTGGAGGGAATTCTCATGTTTTCCTTATGTTTCGTGCAGTTATTTTGCGAAATTTCTTGTTTCTAACCACGGGTCCTAAGAAAGCAAGTGCAAAGGACAGTGCTGAGAAGAAAAAGAGGATGATTTCCATGGAATTAAAGAAGGAAATCATAGATAAACACAAACTAGGTGCGAGGGTTAAGGACTTGGCCAGGCAGTAGCAGCATACCACTTCTAAGATATGTACAATACTAAAGCAGAAGGAGTCTATAAAGGCTATAGCGCCAGCAAAGGGTGTTACAGTAATTTCTAAGCAGCGGACCTCTGTCCATGAAAAGATGGAAAAGCTGCTGTTGACGTGGTTGATGGAGAAGGAGCTCGCAGGAGATACCGTGACTGAGGGTATCATCTGCAAGAAGACATGAGGCATTTATGCTGATTTGCTGCAGAAGACCCCAGGCACATCAATGGACAAGGCATTGGAAAAGTCGGTTAAAGCCAGTTGGAGCTGGTTTGAAAAGTTTAAAAGGAGGACCGGCATTCACTCTGTCGTCAGGCATGGTAAGGGAGTGAGCTTTTATGTGAAGGCAGCTGAGGATTTTGTCAAAACTTTTGCAGAAGTGATAGCAGCTGAAGGATACATATTTCAACAAGTCTTCAACTGTGATGAGACAGGGCTCTTCTGGAAGAAGATGCCAAGGAGGACTTACATAACTGCAGAGGAGAAGAAAATGCAGGTCACAAACCCATGAAGGATAGGTTAACCCTCGCACTGTGCGCCAATGCGAGTGGCGACTGCAAGATCAGGCCGCTGCTGGTATATCATTCAGAAAACCCCAGAGCCTTTAAGTCGCATAAGATTCTAAAAGAAAAACTGGACGTTATGTGGAGGGCAAACCCGAAGGCGTGGGTCACCAGGTAGTTCTTTGTGGAGTGGGTAAACCTGGTCTTTGGTCCTACCGTTAAGAAGTATCTCCAGGAAAATAACCTACCCCTGCAAGCCCTTCTCCTCCTGGACAATTCACCTGCTAAACCACCGAACATCGCAGACGACATAATCGAAGAATTCAAGTTTATAAAGGTTCTCTACCTTCCACCCAACACCACCCCTATCCTGCAGCCCATGGACCAGCAGGTTATTTCTAATTTCAAGAAGCTCTTCAGCAAGCACCTGCTCCACTGCTGCTTTGACGTGACAGAGAGCACAAACTTGACCCTTTGAGAGTTCTGGAAGGACCACTATAATATGATATGCCTCAAAATTATAAATGTGGCCTGGCAGGGTGTTACAAGGAGGACCTTGACCTCTGCGTGGAAGAAGCTGTGGCCTGAGGTTGTGTCCGAAAGGGACTTTGACCATGACCTTGGAAAGGTCATGGGCATGGAGGTGGATGAAGATGATGTGAACGATCTCATCGAGGAGCACTCGAGGAGCTGACGACGGAGGGGTTAGATAAACTACATATGAAGCAGGATCAGGAGGTTTTGGAGGACATTTGTACCCACGGAGGGGCAAGATGCGGAGGAGGTTATCTCTACAAGTGAGATAAAGGAAATGTTGTGAATCTGGGAGAGATAATCAGACTTTATTGATAGGAAACACCCAGAGAAAGTTTCAAGTGGTGTGCGTTGGAGCTATTTAACCGTTTCGGAGTTTCAGTGGTACTAGTCGCTAACGCGGTGGGGTTTTCCACGTATAGTACGCATAAATTCTAGTGGCTTCAAATCGGGGAAGAGAGCTGGTAAGCCTGCATGTGATAGAATGGGTCTATGTGGTAAGGTGTGGCAGTAGGAAAAAATCTATGCACCCGCATTGCATTGCAGGAGTGGTAATTCACCAAGTCATGTGGTAAGGAATACAGTAGACCCTCATTTACCACGAATTTATGTTGACATTATGGGTATTGCACGATTGAAGAATTGCGGCACATTCTTATCTAACACGACGTAAAACTGATATTACCGGTTTGGCTGGAGGGAAAAAATTTTGAGCGCGGGTTGCCGCGGTGGGTTAAACCATTGAGTCAGTGGGGAGTCCTACTACCATCCCCTGCCACCCTCACCCACCCACGCATCCCTCCCAGCGTTCAGTTTGGTTCATATGTGTGCAGGACAACACAATAATCGGGAAGCTCCTGTGTTTATTTACATACATTTTGTCATTTTCGTTGCATTTTGATAAATATGCCAAGCAATCATGGCACCCAGTAAGCATACAAGTGTTCCAGCAAGTGACAAGAAAAGGTTTAAGCGTTAAAGTCTAGGAATTACAAAGAAAATCGAGATATTTGATAATTGTTAGATAAGCTTAAGATGGCTCACGTGTGGTGGATATAGTCAGGGCCTATGGCTTTAATGAACGTCAGTTCGTCAATTAGGAAGAATGAGCGAATATACGAGCTTGTGTAATGAATAACCCAAAATGTGACCTCATGAAAGAATGACACATAGGTCCCAACAAGTAAATAAAACAGAAAACTTGTTGCTTGAGTGGATTGAACAGAAAGAAAGGTGTACCACTTAATTTCCTCTTAATTAGGAAAAGGCCTTACAGTTGTTTAAAGCAGTGTGTGATAAGGAAGGAAAGCCTGAAAACAGTGTGTGTTTAGCCCAGGCTGGTTCCAGAACTTTATGTTGCATAATAAGTTACATAATTAAGTTTTCTGGTGAAAGTGCTTCAGCTGATCATACAGCAGCAAGTAATTTCCCTCCTGAATTTCAGGAACTTATTTCTGAGGGTGGCTATGAGCCACATTAAGTGTTTAATGCTGATGAGACAGGTGTTTTCTGGAGGAAATGCATAAAGTGCATGGAATGAAGTGCCTCAATCAACATTAAATGCAGGCTGGGAAAGTTATGGCCTTCTGTAGTTAATTCTTTCTCTGGTTTTCCCTTGCTTGAGAGTCAGGTTCAGGAAATTGTTTAGCTGGCAAGGAGATTACCAGGTGATGGTTTTGAAGATATGAATGAAGAAGATGTGAATGAACTCTTAGAAGATGATGATGATGATGAAGACAGGAGTCAAGAGGAAATGTTGGCAGACTTCGATGCACAGATACAAGGGAGGGAGATAACAGAAGAAGATGAAGAAGAACCTGAAAAAAACCAGTTAACATTGCAGCAGTTACGTGAGCAGTTCCATGTTGCTGCTAAACTAGCAGACTTTTTCACTGAAGAGGACCCTGACAAAGCTAGAAGCAGCGCTTTGAAACTGGGTTTAGACCAGCTGATGATGCCTTATCGTCAGCTGTATAATGTAATGCAGGGTAAAAGAGCCCAGAGATCCATTACAGAATTTATGCACACTGTAATACAACCATCGACTTCAGTACAAGAACCTCACCATCCACTTCTACCAACAACCAACAACCATCCACCTCAGCCCAGTAGGGCCACACCATCCATATCCACTCTCTTTACAACCATCCACAAACATCATTATGGTAAAAATACTATTATTTCTATTGCATTTGTAGTCTTAAGCAGTAATATATCACAACAATGAACTACAATTACATATTTGCCTTCAGTTTTTGCAAGATCTGTTGGTCTAAAAAAACTTGTTTGGCTTTGGGGACTCCAGGAATGTAACCTAATTTTCCCATAAGTTTTTTTAATTATTTAACACAAATTTATCTAACAAGACGTTTTCAGGAACGTAACAACCGTGCTAAATGAGGGTCTACTGTACCTCACTCCGGCAGTGTGAGTGGTAGGGAAGGCAGTGGGGGAGTGGGGAAGGCAGTGGGGAATGGGGAAGACAGTGGGGAATGGGGAAGACAGTGGGGAATGGGGAAGACAGTGGGGAATGGGGAAGACAGTGGGGTGGGTGGGGAAGACAGTGGGGGAGTAGGGAAGAAAGTGGGGAGTGGGGAAGGCAATGGGGGAGAAAGGAAGACAGTGGGGGAGTGAGGGAGACAGTGGGGAAGGCAATGGGGAGTCGGGAAGACAGTGGGAGGGTGGGGAAGACAGTGGAGTGGGTGGGGAAGGCAGTGGGGGTGGGGAAGGCGTGGGGAGGGGAAGACAGTGGGGGAGTGGGGAAGACAGTGGGGGGTGGGGAAGACAGTGGGGGTGGGGAAGACAGTGGGGGTGGGGAAGACAGTGGGGGGTAGGCTGGCTAGCTAGCTGGCTCTGTAACACATGTACATAATGTAAATAATCTAAGATAAATACATAGTGTAAATTACATAGGATAAATACATAGTGTAAATTACCTAGGATAATCCAAAAATCCAGACTGACAAATAATATATCAGGACTCAGATGTGGCAGTGTTGGTTCAATAGTGACTGCCTCTGAGACAGAGAGAGACAGAAATAGAGAAAACAGACAAGCAGATAAAACAGTGAAAACAAATAAAGGAAAGGCAGTGTCCCTCATTTGTCAAATGTCATTACTGTCATTAGTTTGGTGATAAGACGAGGCTGGCTGGCTAGCAGGCAGGCGTACTCTCATCAAATGTCAAAACTAATTAGTTTAGAGAATAATAAGATAAGGGGACCCTCAACCCCTCATCAAATGTCATTGCGTAATTAGATTAGTGATAAGACTGACACTCTTACACCATGCTTCAATAATAAATTATTATATTACCCGTGTTCCCCAGCCAGTGGTAAGCCGGCCAGCCAGCCAGCTGGCCAGCCAGCCAGCCAGCCAGCTGGTCAGCCAACCAGGAAGCCAGCTGGGGCAGCCGCAAAGCCAGCTGGTCAAGCCAGGAAGCCAGCTGGTCATCCAGCCAGGAAGCCAGCCAGGAAGCCAGCCAGCCAGCCAGTTGGTCAGCCAGCCAGCCAGCCGGAAGCCAGCTGGTCAGCCAAAAGGAAGCCAGCTGGTCAGTTTGGGGCCAGCCAGCCAGCCAGGGTCACCACCAGCCAGCCAGCTGGCAAGGGGCGGTCAAGCTAGCCAGCCAGCTGGTCACCCTAGCCAGCCAGCTGGTCAGCTAGCCAGCCAGCTGGTCGGGCCACAGCCACCCCCAGCTGGTCACAGCCAGCCACCCAGCAATCAGCTAGCCAGCCAGCCAGCCGCCACCATTGCCGCCAGCCGCCAGCAGTTATTGTTTTAGTAAAAAGGAGTGTTATATACAAAATATTTTATATTTCCACGGGAAATAAAAGTTACTTGAAAAAAATAAAATGTTAAAAAATAAAAAAAAAAAGTATAAAAATAAAAATAAACTATTACCGGGTGACAGGAAATGGCGATGTTGTTGTAAGCAGTTAATTTTGGTCAACTTCAACCTTTTTCTAGGTAAGTATTGATCGAAAAAATGTATTTTTAGCCTATTAGATTTAAAAAAAAACTATCATTTATAAGAAAAAATAATTTTTTTTTAAATTTTTGGGACCCTAAAGAACAGTTTTGAGGGGGTGGACCCCCAAAGGGTTAATGATGCTTAATAACTTATTTCGAAACATTCTGAAAGGAAGGAAGAAACAAACCTCCTTTGGATAGTTTTTTAATGAAACACCCTGCAGATGAAAGGGAAAAGTGTGGAGAAAAAGCCAAAAATCAGTGAATAGTGAAGGACATAAAAATAAAGAGTGACCTTAAGCTCAATTACGAAGTGTAGCATTAACCCTTAATTTCCAAACATGATTACTTTTCTTCCCCTACGCTCCAAACGAATCTACTTTTTTTTTTTTCTGACTCCAAAATTGGTACAACTGGCCCTAAAATGTTGGTCAGCATAGAATGGGTCTTAACCATTTAGAGCTGCATTAAAAATCTGGACCACTTAGTACCTTTTGGGAGCACCATTCCATTGAGCGCCGCCAGAGCAAACACGCAGCAAAACAAGGATTCTCTGATGTCATGTCGATCACTCCCCTTTTTAAAAGGAAAGTCATCCCTTGCCAGAACCCATAACCTATGCCCTAATAAAAGAACAGTTCTGAACTGTTTTGGCAGGCTGGTTGGCTGATTGGCTGCCCCACTCCCCTCTGTCTGTTGTAGTATCTCTTCCATCTCTGTCTCTATCTCACAGGAAACATAAGAAATACCCAATTATATATAAAAAATTATCTACGATATCCCAAAAATGGCCTATTTGTTAAAAGAAACAACGGAACTGTAATTTCGGCAGGCTGGGGGCCGGTGGCTGGGCTGGCTGGCTGGCTGATTGGCTGTCTCTATCTCTGCGGAATTAAATTTTCTCTTTTTTCTAAATTTATTCACAGGAGCACATACGAAAAACTTTTACATAGTGTAAATTATTTTGGGTAACTCAAAATATGCCGTAAGTAAAAAGAAACAATTCTGGAACTGTAATTTGGAGTCTGGGTTGGCCAAGGGCTAGCCAGAGATAAAAGACAGCCAATCACAGCCACCGGCCGGAGCCAGCCACAAAGCGAAGGCTCATCAAATGTCACCACGGCTTTAGCAAAAGATAAGATAAACAACGCTCATAATTGTCAGCAGGGAGGAAAAGATAAGCTTTCAAAAATTATTTTATTATTTTTTTATTATTTTTATTATTATTATTATAACCCTTTTATCCAAAACATTTTGGGACCTATAAATACTATGTACAGTGGACCGCTATTTGAACACCCCCCAAAACTCACCCCATTCCAGAATGCTATTCAAGTGTGTTACCAAACTAATTTATTCCCATAAGGAATGATGTAAATTAGATTAGTCCATTTCAGACCCCCAAAAAACACTTATAAAAGCACTTACAATAATAAACTTACATAAAAGGGTGAGTTTTTGGAGTGTTCGAATAGCAGGTCCACTGTATATTTCTAGCCAATAGTATGTGACTAAGGGGGAAAAATTTTATTGTCCTGAGTTTATGACTATTTGAGAAATTTTTTCAGCCAATATTAGTGTCAAAACAAAGATTAACTATGAAATCACAAGAACTACTACAAATTGTCATTATCAGAACATAAAAAATTTTACAAATTAAAAAAAAAAGAGAAAAAGGGTAAATCGGCAACCTTGCAAGTGGCAGAGCTTCATGTTGCCGGCAGGGAAAACAAGTGCCGACTTTGCGGCCTTATATCTCAGCAAGTACATTACTTTATTAAAAATGTCCTACGTAGTACTACATAATTTCTTTTTCATTGTTTTCCAAATGAAACCACATATGATCTTGGTTTGCCTCACAAAACACTGTTTTCTGTTATAATAAGAGCATGGGAAGGACAGTGGACCCCCGGCTAACGTTTATTCCAGATAACGTTTTTCGGCAAAAGGGTTTCTTTTTACGGTCAATATTTTTTTCAACTAGCGTTTTACTCAGCTAGCCTTTTCCCGGACCCTTCCCGCCCCTGCGCCCACCTCCTCCCCGGACGCCAGTCCAGCGTTGTTTACACTTGAGTGAACATTACCCAGCGCCCTTTCCCTTAAAACATTTGGTGTCTTTTGGTGATTTAGGGACCTGGGCACTGGTTTAAATCACCATGGGTCCAAAGAAGCTTCCTAGTGGACCCCATGGTGGAGAAAGAGGAAACCCATCGAACTGGAAGGAGATTGTTGAAAAAATGAGAGTGGCGGGTGGGTGAGCTTCCAGGATGTATGGAAAAAATCTACTATCACCACTATCCTAAAGAGAAAAGAAATCAAGGAAGCAACGTTGCAAAAGGGGTTATTTATTTACTAAACAAAGATCGAAAACAGTGGATGAAGTTGAGAAGTTATTACTGTTATGGATCAATGAAAAACAGATAGCGGGTGATAGATTTCCACGGCGATAATTTGTGAAAAGGCAAGGCAGTTGCACGCAGATCTTGTCAAGACAATGCCTGGAACCAGTGGTGAGGCGAAAGGATTTTAAAGCCAGCAGAGGCTGGTTTCAGAGGTTTAAGAAACGTAGTGGCATACACTGTGTTGTGAGGATGGTGAGGCAGCCAGCTCAGACAAACGAGCAGCTGAAAAATTTGTCAGGAATTCCAGGGGTTCATAGCCACTGAACAATTCCTCCCCAACAAGTGTTTAATTGTGATGAAACAGGCCTCTTTGGAAGAAAATGCCAAAGAGGACCTTCATTATGGAGGAAAAGGAAAGCCAGGACACAAGCCCATGAAAGACAGGCTAACTCTTATGATGTGTGCCAATGCCAGTGGTGATTTTAAAGTGAAGCCTTTTACTGGTGTATCACTCAGAAAATCCCAGAGCCTTCAAGAAACACAATGTTAACAGGAATAATTTGTGTGTGCATTGGAAGGCTAACAGTAATGCATGGGTAACTAAGGACTTTTTGTGGAATGGTTGACTGCAGTGTTTGGCCCTAGTGTGAAGAAATACTCTTGAAAAAAATTGCCACTCAAGTGCCTCCTGCTACTGGACAATGCTCCTGCTCATCCTCACAACTTGGATGACTTTTTGTCTGATAAGTTTAGTTTCATCACAGTGAAGTTCTTGCCTCCTAACACCACTCCTCTTATCCAGCCCATGGACCAGCAGGTCATTTCCAACTTCAAGAAACTGTACACCAAAGCATTGTTTCAAAGGTGCTTTGATGTAACTTCAGCCTCTGCATTAACCCTAAGAGAGTTCTGGAAAGATCACTAATATCGTGCATTGCATAGGCCTTATAGGTAATGCTTGGGAGGAGTGACTTCCAGGACTTTGAACTCTGCTTGGAGACCACTGTGGCCAGATTGTGTTGAAAAGAGGGATTTTGAAGGATTTGAGGCTGGCCCTGACGACCCTGTGCCTGTTGTGGACTCTATAGTGGCATTGGGGAACAGCCTGGGGTTGGAGGTGAGTGGTGAGGATGTGGAAGAGTTGGTGGAGGAGCACAGGGTAGACCTAACCACTGAAGAGCTGAGAGAGCTTCATCAGCAACAGCAGCAGACGACATTTAAGGAAATTGATTCAAAGGAGGAGGCTGGACAGGTTGAGGTAGTAACTTCTTCAGAGATTAAGGAAATTTTTTCCAAATGGGCTGATGTGCAGACATTTGTTGAAAAACACCACCCTGAGCAAGCTGAAGCAAACCACATCTGCAACATGTTCAGTGACGGAATCTTGCCCCACTTCAGAAAAATGTTGAAGAGTCGCCAGAAACAGAGGACTCTGGACAGTTTTTTTTCTAAGAAGAGTTCTAGTGACTCTCAAGCTGGTCCTAGTGGCATTAAAAGACCAAGAAGGGAAGTAACCCCAGAGAGGGACTTGTTACCTGAAGTCCTTTTGGAGGGAGATTCCCCTTCCAAAAACTAAGCACTCCCTCACTCCTCCTCCCAGTCTTAAAGATGCCAGCAAGTGTCTTCAATAAAGGTAAGTAAATGTTATTTTAAATGTTTATTTTATAATTTATTTATAAATTTTAAATTGTATGTAGTATTTGTGTGTGTTTTCTGTATGTAAAACTATAGTTATTCTTTAAAAAATTATTTTTTTTGTGAATATTTTTTGGATGTCTGTAACGGATTAATTGTATTTACATTATTTCTTATGGGAAATATGGTTTCAGATAACGTTTTTTTCGGTTAAAGCTCTAGCTCCTGGAACGGATTAAGAACGTTAACCGGGGGTCCACTGTATGTAGCAAGAACCCAGGGAGGTGTACTACCATCCTGCCAAGTGAGGTAAACGGAAGCCTGTAATTGTTTTACAGGATGGTAGGATTTACCTGGAGAGTTTACCTGGAGAAGGTTTCGGGGGTCAACGCCCCTGCAGCTCGGTCTGAGACCAGGCCTCATGATGGATCAGGGTCTGATTAACCAGGCTGTTACTGCCGGCCGCACGCAAATCGACGTACGAACCACAGCCCAGTTGGTCAGGTACTGGCTTTAGGTGCCTGTCCAGTGCCTTCTTGAAGACAGCCGGGGGCCTATTGGTAATCCCCCTAATGTAATGTATACTGGGAGGCAGTTGAACAGTCTTGGGCCCCGGACACTTATGGTGTTGTCTCTCAGTGTACTTGTGGCACCCCTGCTTTTCATCGGGGGAATGTTGCATCTCCTGCCAAGTCTTTTGCTTTCATAGGGAGTGATTTTCGTGTGCAGGTTTGGTACCAATCCCTCCAGGACCTTCCAAGTGTATATTATCATGTATCTCTTTCGCCTGCGTTCCAGGGAATACAGATCAAGGACCTTCAACCGTTCCCAATAATTTAGGTGCTTTAAAGTACTTATGTGTGCTGTGAAAGTTCTTCGTACACTTTCCAGGTCTGCAATATCGCCAGACTTGAAGGGGGCCGTATGTACAGCAGTATTCCAGCCTAGAGAGAACAAGTGATTTAAAGAGTGTCATCATGGGCTTGACATCCCTAGTTTCGAAGGTTCTCATTATCAATCCTATCATTTTTCAAGCTGATGAGGTAGATACATTGTTGTGGTCTTTAAAGGCGAGATCCTCTGACATTATCACTCCCAAGTCCACATTTCTTTTTCACTCTATTGTATGGTTAGAATTTGTCATATACCTTGATACATTTTTTATTTCCTCAAGTTTTCCATATCTGAGTAGTTGAAATTTCTCCTCGTTGAACTTCATATTGTTTTGAGTGACCCATTTGAAGATTTGGTTGATGTCCACTTGGAGTTTTGCAGTGTCTTCAATGGATGTCACTGCCATGGCAATCCAGGTGTCATCTGCAAAGGAAGACAGAGCTATGGCCTACATCTCTATGTCAGAAATGAGGATGAGGAATAGAATGGGAGCAAGTACTGTGCCTTGTGGAACAGAGCTTTTCACCGTGGATGCTTGGGACTTTACTCTGTTTACTATTACTCTTTGTCAGGAAGTTATAGATCCATCTACCAACTTTTCCTGTTATTCCTTTATCACACATTTTGTGTGCTATTACGCCATGGTCACACTTGTTAAAAGCTTTTCCAAAGTCTGTGTATACTACATCTGTATTTTGTTTATCCTCAACAGCAACCAGGACCCTGTCATAGTGGTCCAGGAGCTGGGACAGGCAGGAGCGACCTGCTCTAAACTCGTGTTGCCCTGGGTTGTGTAAATGATGGGTATCTAGGTGGTTGGCAATCTTGCTTCTTAGAGCACTCTCAGAGATTTTTATATGGGATGTCAGTGCTAAAGGTCTGTAGATCTTTGCAATTGCTTTACTGCCACCCTTGTGGAGTGGGGCTATGTCTGTTCTTTTTAGTGTGTGTGGATGACCCTGTGTCCATTCTCCTCTCCATAGAATGCTGAAGGCATGCGATAGGGGCTTCTTGCAATTCTTGATGAACACGGAGTTCCATGAGTCTGGGCCTGGGGCAGAGTGCATAGGCATATCATTTATTGTCTTTTCAAAGTCTTGTGGAGTTAAAATAATATCCGAGATTTTTGAGATGACCAAATTTTTCGTTTCGTTCATAAACAATTCATTTGGATTGTCGACCCTTAGTTTGGGCAGCGGCTCGCTGAACACTGAGTCGTATTGGGACTTTAACCCTTTGGGGGTCGACAGGCCTTCTCAGGAAAGTGTTCCTGGGGTCGAAAATTTTTTGGAAAAAAAAAATTAATTTTTATGAAATGATAGAGAATCTTTTTCCGATCATAACGCCACCAAAATTATGAAATTTGATCGAAAACTAACGAAATTATGCTTTCGGGAAGTTATCGGTATCTATGACACTGACGGATCGGCGATTTCACCCACTTCAAGCCCTATTTTCGACAAATTCCAATGTATCAGTCTCCTAAAATTATAGCTATTTCGCTAGAACTCCATTTTTTCTATCGAATGAGTAGAAGAAACTGCCTATTTACCAATTTCATCTACCCAAAATAGTGGTCAGAAAATGGCAATTTTCCAATTTCACACAAATTTCAAACGATGCCAATTTCAAAATAGGGTCCAGAGTAAACAAGGCAGACATTCCTGGCACTAAAATAACATGTTCTCTGTTCATTAGCCACGTCTCCAGGCCCCTGTTCCATTACTTTTGCTTTCCATTTTGAATTTTTATTATCACAAAAATAGAAGATTTACTGTTATGTATACAACTGCATCATTGTAAAAATGGTATAAATAATATCAGAGCAGTTGTGCATGAATATAGGACTCGCCAGATGATGTGTATTGGACGCATGGTGTGATTTGTTTACTCTTGAACATCGTCAAAAATCGAACATTTTCGCTACTTTGAGCTCAATTTCAAGGTACTTGTCATTGTCATACCAATCAAAATCATCTCTATTTCTGTAATATATCTTCCATTCTATCAAATGAGACCAAGAAAACGAGAATACATCAATAAATACCATACGAAAATCGACTGCAAAGTCGCTGTTTTAATTGAAAAAAACGGTCACAGTTTTTTTTCTCTCATTATGGAGTGTGTACTGCAGGATTTTTTTTATACTGCGCACACTGACCACACAGACCCATTCTTTCATATGTATGCCTACCAGACGTTTTCTGCTTAAATTGAGGCCGCTAGAATTTGGGCGTACTAGTACGGCACCAACCCCTGCTCGTAAAACGTACTAGTACGGCATCGACCCCAAAAGGGTTAATATTTTACTTATTTCTTGGCTGTCAACTGTGTATGTTCCATCCTGCCTAAGCAGAGGCCCAATACTGGATGTTGTTTTTCCCTTAGATTTGGCATAAGAGAAGAAGTATTTTTTTTTTTTTCAATTTTCTTTATGGCTTTTAGTTCTTCCTGTGATTATTGTCTCCTGTAAGATTCCTTCAGTTTAAGTTTGATATTTGCAATTTCATTGACCAGTGCCTCTCTACGTATTTCATATATATTGGCCCCTCTCAGCAGCTCTGTGAATCTTCACCTTCATCTGTATAGGAGCCTCTCTCTTTCTAGTTTACATCTTCTCTATCTTTTTCTTAATGGAATGTGTCTTGAGCAGATCTCAAGAACCACAGAGTTCATTTTTTCTAGGCAACTGTTCAGATCCATGTTGTTTAGGATATCTCCCAAGCATGTTTCATTTAGGACATGGTTGACTTGATCCCATTGTGTGTTTTTGCTATTAAAATTGAATTTTGTGAAGAGACCTTCCTGACTGATCACATTTTGGTGGTAAGGAGCCCTGTTCATACATGTCTATACCTCTATTATGTTGTGATCTGAGTGTATTGTTTATGATACGGTTACATTCCGTATCAGATCATCGTTGTTAGTGAAGATGAGGTCCAGCGTATTTTCTAGTCTTGTAGGCTCTAATATTTGCTGGTTTAAGGTGAATTTGGTGCAGAGATTTAATAGTTCGTGTGTGTGAATTTTCATCTGCGCTGCCTCATGGGGTGATCTCTGCTGAAGCATTGTTTGCTATACTCCTCCATTTTAGGTGTCTCGAGTTGAAATCTCCTAGTAGTAAGATGTTTGGGGCAGGAGTTGGGAGATTTTCCAGACAGTGGTCAATTTTCAAAATCTGCTCCTGGAATTGCTGGGAAGTTGCGTCAGGAGGTTTGTATACCACCACAATGACAAGGTTTTGGTTTTCAATCTTTACTGCCAAAACTTCAACTACATCATTTGAGGTGTTTAGTAGTTCTGAGAAAATGAGTGACTCTGTGACGTACACGCCAACCCCCCCTTGTAGCCTGTTTAGTCTGTTGCATCTGAATAGGTTATAACCTGGGATCCATATTTCATTGTCATAATGATCCTTTATGTGGGTCTCTGTGAATGCCGCAAACATTGCATTCGACTACGTGAGCAGTCCCTTGATGTAAGGAATTTTGTTGTTTTTTGACGGCTTTAGATCCTGTATGTTTGCAAAGACAAATGTCATTATATTGGTGGAATTTAGGGGTTTTTTATTTGCTGGCTCTTAATATTTGTTGTTCTGAAGTGGAGGTCAGTGTCCGTGCCTCTGCTCCTGAAGTGTTTTCAGTTGGTGTAGGATTACTGTCATTTCGCCAGTCTTTTTTTCCTCCTGGCCCTAAAAAAACTCCGTCCCTGGAGGGGTTGTGGCTCCCCTCTTTTGTTTCCCATAGTCTGGCTGGTCTGTGTCTTCTTGTCCCCTTTAGATGATGTGCTTGGCAGTATGCGTTGTAACATTTTCTTTCATGGATTGATGAGTGACACATTTCTGGGTGAAATAAGTTACAGGAGGGGAAGTTGCACTCTTCTGTTACCATGTGGATGCAGCATTTTATGGGATGGTCAAAGGTGCACATCCCACCTGTTTTACCAGATATACCGTGCCTGCAGATACCCAAGGCATAGTATTTGCATAGATTGGATTTCCGTTTGCTAGGATTTATTGTATCTGCGTTCGCTGCTGGTACATTTTTTTCTGTTTCCTCCCTATCTATTCCCCCTGTATAGCCATCAATGCTTCTACCAGGTTTTGCTGGTAATGTGTCGACATTGTTCCTTGAGGCATCATCCCGTTTTGTTCCATCTCCAGCAGTATCACTATTTTGTACCTCTGTGAATTGAATAGCGTTGTCTTTATTTGTTTCATCACCAGGGCCAGTGTCTCCTTTTGGTTCACTGTCCTCCAGGACAACACTAGCACCCTCAGGAGCACTGTCCTCCAGGACAACACTAGCACCCTCAGGAGCACTGTCGTTCAAGACAGACCCATCCAAACCACCCATGTTAGTTTCCCAGCTGTCATACCATGCTGACATGTCTTTCAAGAAGGATATTTTATTGGTGTTCTTGTCTTTTAATATAGATGTAATTTTCTCATACAGGTGTATTTCGTTTGGGCAGACCCAAAAACATCTCTCTGAGTTTATGTCAAGTGTGTTCACTGGTTGAAAATCCCTGCATATACCATGGGACCATTGACCACAGAGATTGCAAGCAATCCAGGCCTGTTTTCGTCCCTTACCCTTTCTACAGACTACACAGATCTTCATGGTAGTGGTCATCTTACAACACTTGACAACTCTCCTAGCTAGCTAGTCTATAATTTCTCGAAATATTTAGTTGTTTTTAAAAGTTCTTCCGATTTGGCTTATTTCCAACGAATCCGTTTGAATCTGGTTACTTGTTCACTTATTTCTTGGACGAATCTGGTTTGTAGCTCACTGTATATTTTTTTTTTACTAATAACACCTTAAAAGTAGATCTGTCTATTTGTATTGTATCTATTGTTGTAGTTGCTGGTGTCTTTATTCTGTCTCATAAACGTGCAAGATTTCAGGTACAGTGGAACCCCGAGTTTCAAACTTAATCCGTTCCAGGAGCTAGTTCTAAACTCACAACACTCGAAACTCGAAGCAATATTTCCCATAAGAAATAATGTAAATACAATTAATCCATTCCAGAAACCCAAAAATATTCACAAAAATACATTTTAATGAGATTAATTACAGTTTTACATACAGAAAATAATCATACATAGTACAATTATTAATAAATAAATACAAACATTTAAATAAACATTTTTACTTACCTTTATTGAAGATTGTTGATGTCATCTGGAAGATAGGGAGGAGTGAGGGAGGGCTTACTGTTTGGAAGCGGAATCCTCCTCCATAAAGACTTCAGGTAACAAGTTCTTATCTGGGGTTACTTCCCTTCTTTTTCTATAAAATGCCACTAGGACCAGCTTGAGAGTCACTTGACCCCTGTCTCGAAAAATAACTGTCAAGAGTCCTCTGTTTCTGGCACCTCTTTAAGATGTCCCTAAAATGGGACAGTGTTTTGTCACTGAACATGTTGCATATATGCCTTGTTTCAGCTTGCTCAGGGTGATATTATTCAGCAAATGCCTGCACCTTATTTCACATTGCACAAATTTCCTTAATCTCTGAAGAAAGCACCTCATCCACTCCCTCTTCCTCCTCCTGTGAAGCAAGTTCCTGAACTCTGGTCTGATGCTGTTCCAGTTCCAGTTCTTCCAGCTCTTCAGTGGTTAGCTCTTCATTGTGGTCATCCACCAACTCTTCCACATCCTTGCCACTCACCTCCAACCTCAGGGACTTGCCCAATGCCACAATACCTTCCACAACAGACACAGGGTCGTCAGGGTCAGGGTCAGCCTCAAACTCTTCAAAATCCCTCTCTTGGATACAACCTGGCCACAATTGTCTCCAAGCAGAGTTCAAAGTCCTCAAAGTCACTCCCTCCCAAGCCTTACCTATAAGGCTTATGCAGTTGTAGATACTGAAGTGATTTCTCCAGCACTCTCTTAGGGTCCTCTCAGTGTCTGAGGTCACTTCTGGACCTGCTGGCCCAGGGGTTGGAGGAGAGGAGTGGTGTTAGGAGGCAAGAACTTCACTTTTATAAAACTGAAGTCTTTACACAGTAGGTCTACCAAGTTTGGAGGATGTGCATGAGCATTGTCCAGTAACAGGAGGCACTTGAGGTCCAATTTATTTTCCAGGAGGTATTTTTTCACACTGGGGCCAAACTCTTCATGGACCCACTCTTTGAAAATTTGCCTTGTGACCCATGCCTTATGATTAGCTTTCCACAGCACACACAATCTATTCTTGATGACATTGTTTCTTGAACACTCTGGGATTTTCTGAGTGATACACCAGTAAAGGCTTCACTTTAAAATCCCCACTAGCGCTAGAACAAAAAAAGAGAGTTAGCCTGTCTTTCATAGGCTTGTGTCCTGGCAGTGCCTTTTCCTCCTGAGTAATGTAGGTCCTGTAGGGCATTTTCTTCCAAAACAGGCCTGTTTCGTCATAATTGAACACTTGCTTGGGTTTCAAATTTTCAGTCTTTATGTAGTCCTGAAATTCAGTTATGAATTTTTCAGCCGCACGTTTGTCTGAACTGGAAGCCTCAGCATGCCTTACCACATTGTGTATGACACTACGTTTCTTAAATCTGTTAAACCAACCTCTGCTGGCCTTAAAATCACTAACACTAAAATCAGCACTGGTTCCAGGCATTTTCTTTACAAGATCGGCATGCAACTGCCTTGCCTTTTCACAAATGATTGTCTCTGACACACTATCACCCGCTAACTCTTTATCCTTGATCCACACCAGCAACAACTTCTCAACCTGTTCGACTATTTTTGGTCTATTTTTGGTTAGCATATCAACACCTTTCGCAACAACAGCTTCCTTGATTTAATAATAATAATAATAATAACCTAGGTAGTAGGTTGGTAGACAGCAGCCGCCCAGGGAGGTACTACCGTCCTGCCAAGTGAGTGTAAAACGAAAGCCTGTATTTGTTTTACATGATGGTAGGATTGCTGGTGTCTTTTTTCTGTCTCATAAACATGCATGATTTCAGGTATGTCTTGTTACTTCTACTTACACTTAGGTCACACTACACATTCATGTACAAGCATATATATATATACACACCCCTCTGGGTTTTCTTCTATTTTCTTACTAGTTCTTGTTCTTATTTCCTCTTATCTCCATGGGGAAGTGGAACAGAATTCTTCCTCTGTAAGCCATGCGTGTCGTAAGAGGCGACTAAAATGCCGGGTGCAAGGGGCTAGTAACCCCTTCTCCTGTATATATTACTAAATGTAAAAGGAGAAACTTTCGTTTTTTCTTTTGGGCCACCCTGCTTCGGTGGGAAACGGCCGACGTGTTGAAAGAAGAAGAAGAATAATAATAATATTTTTATTTGGACATGATACAAAGAATTACATTTGGTTATTGAGATTACATGAGGTGTACATATCAAAAGCCCCTAGTATGCAGGGCATTTTGGGCAGACTTAAAATTAACTTAAAACTAAATTGTAAGAATTTTTGTAGATAGTATACAATGAGTAAAGGTGAGTATTTAAGCTATGAAATTTGAACATAGTTTTGTACTTTTGTCTTCATTATAAAATTAATTAAATCATATTAAACAAATTAAAGCAATAATAATAATAAAATAATAAAAAGTTATGGTTGATAATTTATAAAATAAGTAAAGTTGCATATCTAAGTTATAAAGTTTGAATATAAGTTGAACATATCAATTAATTGTAGCAATTTATTGCAGCAATGCAACTAATTGAGTGAGATAACAATTTAAAATAATTAATTGCATTGCAGTTAGTTTACGTGGTTATTATAATGTAAGTGTTGTGGGAATAATTAGCTAAGTATGTATTATTCATAACAGGTTTTACATTCATTCATTCGTTCATTCATACATTACATTGAATTGATTAGTCAGGTTTTACGTTAAGTGATTATTCTACTTTGCTGGTAATGGTTGATATGGAGCAATTAGCTTTGGGTGAGAAGGTGGTTTTTTAGCATCGTTTTGAATTGGGGTACAGGTAGGGTTTCTTTGGCAATGACAGGTAATGAATTCCAAATTTTCGTGCCTTTTATGTGCATTGAGTTTTTACATAGTGTTAGGTGGACACGGGGAACATCGAGGAGTGATCTGTGTCTAGTGTTATGGTCATGTGTCCTGTTAAAATTAGTAAGGAGAAGTTTGAGTGGTGGGTTAATATTTGCATAGAGTGTTCTATGTATGTAATAGGCACAGTAAAAAGTATGGATGTCTTGTATGGTGAGTAAGTTTAGGTTTTTGAATATTGGTGGAGTATGTTGCCTGGAGTGAGAATTTGTTATCATTCTAACTGCTGCCTTTTGTTGTGTTATTAGTGGTATGAGATGAGTTATTGATGTAGAGCCCCATGCCCCATGTTCTTTCTTTGCCAGGATAGAAGTGATAGTTGACTTGTTTTTTTCCATATACATGCATCCTGGCAAGCTCTGCAAATTGCACACCACTCTCATATTTTTGTACTACAGTGGACATCCGACTATCGGCAGGTCCGAGTATCAGCCGACTTGAGTTTCGATAGCTTTTTTCGGCCCAAGTTTTTGCCCGACTATCGGCCATTTCCCAAACTATCGGCCCACGTACCAGACCTGCCCGCCTGCCCATGCTTGTGCGCCTCCCCGCGCAGGCGTCGTGAGCCAGTCTAGCTTTGTTTACCATTGAGTGAACATTACCAAGTGCGCTCATTCAAACATTTCACAATAATTTTATTGTGCTTATTGATTGTCAATGTGAAATATAAGTCACCATGGGTCCAAAGAAGCTTCCTAGTGGCACCTCTGTGGTAAAGAAAGTGAGGAACACCATCAAACTGAAGAAGGAGATAGTAGAAAAATATGAGTGTGGTGTACGTGTGGGGGAGCTTGCCATGATGTACAACAAAAACAAATCTACTATCACCTCTATCCTGGCAAAAAGAAAAGAAATCAAGGAAGCTGATGTTGCGAAAGGTGTCAACATGTTTGCCAAAAATAGATCAAAAACAGTGGATGCAGTTGAGAAGTTGTTGGCGGTGTGGATCAACAAAAAACAGATAGCGGGTGACAGTGTTTCCATGGCGATAATTTGTGAAAAGGCAAGGCAGTTGCACGCAGATGGAACAAGTGAGGATGCGAGTGATTTTAAGGCAAGCAAAGGCTGGTTTGACAGATTTAGGAAACGTAGTGGCATACACAGTGTTGCAAGGCATGGTGAGGCAGCCAGTTCAGACAAACGTGCTGCTGAAAAGTTTGTGACTGAATTTAAGGGGTTTGTAGACACTGAAAAATTCAAACCCCAACAAGTGATTAATTGTGATGAAACAGGCCTCTTTTGGAAGAAAATGCCAAAGAGGACCTATATTACTCAGAACGAAAAGGTACTGCCAGGACACAAGCCTATGAAAGACAGGCTAACTCTCATGTTGTGTAGTAATGCTAGTGGGGATTTTAAAGTGAAGCCTTTACTGGTGTATCACTCTGAAAATCCCAGGTGTTCAAGAAACACAATGTCACCAAGAGGAAATTGTGTGTTTTGGAAGGCTAACACTAAGGCATGGGTCACCAAGCAAATTTTCCTGGAATGGTTCACTGAAGTGTTTGGCCCCAGTGTGAAAAAATACCTAGAGGAAAAGAAATTGGGACTCAAGTGCCTCCTGGTACTGGACAATGCTCCTGCTCATCCTCACAACTTGGCAGACTTTTTGTCTGATGAGTTCAGTTTCATCACAGTGAAGTTCTTGCCTCCCAACATCACTCCTCTCATCCAGCCCATGGACCAGCAGGTCATTTCTAACTTCAAAAAACTCTACACAAAAGGGTCAACACTGAGTTGACCCTAAGAGAGTTCTGGAGGAATCACTTCAGTATCCTCCATTGCATAAGCCTTATAGGTAAGGCTTGTGAGGGAGTGACTTCCAGGACTTTGAACTCTGCTTGGAGACAATTGTGGAGAGGTTGTTTCGAACAGAGGGATTTTGAAGGGTTTGAAGCTGACCCTCGAGACCCTGTGCCTGTTGTGGAAGGTATTGTGGCATTGGGCAAGTCCCTGGGGTTGGAGGTGAGTGGCGAGAATGTGGAGGAGTTGGTGGAGGACCACAGGGTAGAACTAACCACTGAAGAGCTGCAAGAGCTTCATCTGGAACAGCATCAGACCATTTTTTTTTTTATTAACACATTGGCTGTTTCCCACCAAGGCAGGGTGGCCCGACAAAGAAAAACTTTCATCATTCACTCCATCACTGTCTTGCCAGAGGCATGCTTACACTACAGCTACAAAACTGCAATATTAACACCCCTCCTTCAGAGTGCTGGCACTGTACTTCCCATCTCCAGGAATCAAGTCCGGCCTGCCGGTTTCCCTGAAACCCTTCATAAATGTTACCTTGCCTACACTCCAACAGCACTAAAGTCCTAAAAACTATTTGTCTCCATTCGCTCCTATCTAACATGCTCACGCACGCTTGCTGGAAGTCCAAGCCCCTCGCACACAAAACCTCCTTTACCCCCTCCCTCCAACCTTTTCTAGGCAGACCCCTACCCCGCCTTCCCTCCACTACAGATTTATACACTCTCGAAGTCATTCTATTTTGGTCCATCCTTTCTACATGTTCAAACCATCTCAACAACCTCTCCTCAGCTCTCTGGATAATAATATTGGTAATCCCACACCTCCTCCTAATCTCCAAACTACGGATTCTCTGCATTATATTCACACCACATATTGCCCTCAAACACGACATCTCCACTGTCTCCAGCCTTCTCCTTGTTGCAACATTCACAACCCATGTCTCACACCCATATAAGAGTGTTGGTATAACTATACTCTCATACATTCCCCTCTTTGCTTTCATGGAAAAAGTTCTCTGTCTCCACAAGCTCCTCAGTGCACCACTCACTTTTTTCCTTTGTTAATTCTATGATTCACCTCATCCTTCATATACCCATCTGCTGACACATCCACTCCAAAATATCTGAAATCATTCACCTCCTGCATACTCTCTCCCTCCAATCTGATATCCAATCTTCCATTATCTATTTTTTTTGTTATCCTCATCACCTTACTCTTTCCTATATTCACTTTCAATTTCTTTCTTTTACATATCCTACCAAACTCATCCACCAACCTCTGCAACTTCTCTTCAGAATCCCCCAAAAGCATAGTGTCATCAGCAAAGAGCAACTGTGACAACTCCCACTTTGTGTTAGATTCTTTATCTTTTAACCCCACACCTCTTGCCAACACTCGAGCATTCACTTCTCTTACAACTCCATCTATAAATATATTAAACAACCACGGTAACATCACACATCCCTGTCTAAGGCCTACTTTTACTGGGAAATAATCTTCCTCTCGTCTACATACTCTAACCTGTGCCTCACTATCCTCGTAAAAACTTTTCACAGCTTTCAATAACCTACTTCCTATTAAATACATTTGTAACATCTGCCACATTGCTTCTCTATCCACCCTATCATATGCCTTTTCCAAATCCATAAATGCCACAAACACCTCTTTACTCTTATCTAAGTATTGTTCACCTATATGTTTCACTGCAAACACTTGGTCTACACACCCCCTACCCTTCCTAAAGCCTCCTTGTTCATCCGCTATCCAGCTCTCCATCTTACTCCTAATTCTTTCAATAATAACTCTACCATACACTTTACCAGGTATACTCAACAGACTTATTCCCCTATAATTTTTACTCTCTCTTTTGTCCTCTTTGACTTTATACAAAGGAATTATGCATGCTCTCTGCCAATCCCTATGTACCTTACCCTCTTCCATACATTTATTAAATAAAAACACTAACCACTCTAAAACTATATCCCCACCTGCCTTTAACATTTCTATCTTTATCCCATCAATCCCAGCTGCTTTACCCCTTTCATTCTACTCACTGCCTCACGAACTTCCCCCACACTTACAACTGGTTCTTCCTCACTCCTATAAGATGTTATTCCTCCTTGCCCTATGCACAAAATCACAGCTTCCCTATCTTCATCAACATTTAACAATTCCTCAAAATATTCCCTCCATCTTCTTGATACCTCTAACTCTCCATTTAATAACTCTCCTCTCCAATTTTTAACTGACAAATCCATTCTTTCAACAGGTTTTCCCAACTTGTTAATCTCGCTCCAAAACTTTTTCGTATTTTCAACAAAATTTGTTGATAACATCTCACCCACCCTCTCATTTGCTCTCTTTTTTCACTGCTTTACCACTCTCATAACCTCTCTTTTTTTTTCTCCATATACTCCTCCCTCCTTGCATCACTTCTACTTTGTAAAAACCTCTCATATGCTAACTTTTTCTCTCTTACTACTCTCTTTAAATTATCATTCCACCAATCGCTCTTCTTCCCTCCCGCACCCACTTTCCTATAACCACAAACTTCTGCTGAACACTCTAGCACTATATTCTTAAACTTACCCCATACCACTTCTACCCCACTGATTATACTCTCACTAGCCCATCTGTCCTCCAACAGTTGTTTATATCTTACCCTAACCGCCTCCTCCTTTATAGTAATAGTAAGAGTTTATTTGGACATGATACAAAGAATTATAATGGGTTATGAGATGTTATGAGGTGTACATGCCAAAAGCCCCTAATATGTAGGGCATTTTGGGCGGACTTAAAATTAACTTAAAACTAAATGGTAAGAATTTTAGTAAATAGTTTACAATATGAGTATAGTTGAGTATTTAGGCTATGGAATTTGAACATAGTTTAGACATGACATTTTTGAAACATAGTTTTATACTTTTGTCTTATTTATAAAATTAACTAAATCAGATTAAACAAATTAAATCAGTAATTTGTAATAATAACAATAATAATAATAATAATAATAATAATAATAATAATAATAATAATAATAATAATAATAATAATAATATACAGTGGTACCTCGAGTTACGATATTTTTTCGTTCGAGAATGGTGTTCAAGTGCCATTACCAAACGAATTTATCCCCATAAGGAATAATGTAAAATAGACTAGTCCTTTTACACCCCCAAAAATATACTTACAAAAGCATTTAAAAAAATAAACTTACATAAAGGGGCGATTTTGGGGACCATCGTAACTCGAGGTACCACTGTATTTATTTCGATGCAAGTTACAAGTACACATAGTTATTGGTAGGTACAATTATAAAACTGTAATGCAAGGAGAGCCACTGGCATGCCATGGCATTAGGGGCAGCTTATTCTAAAGACTTATTCACTAAGTACTTAATACTAGAGAAATTGGTTGAGTTTATTCTAGTTGTATATTTTATTTCAAGTTACAATATGTTGATGCTATACTAGTAAAATAACAATATTAGAGAATACACACACAACCTGCACATATAAAAAGAGAGGAGCTGTATGAATCTTAGCCCTGGCTTTGTCTCTGTTGATGCTTTCCTCTCCCATTACATTGTTAAATGCTCCAAACTTCAGAACACCCGTGACTTAACCTGATTCCTTCCCCTTTCATCTCTTCCCCCTTCTCCTTTTTCTCCTATGGGTTTTCTTTTCTTTCTTTTCTTTTGTCTTGTATTTGTCCTTTATTTTTTTTCGTCTTTTCCTCCCTGTGTCCTCGTCCAACCCATGCGGGCCGCCAGCTTCTTTGCAGTGCTCTTTTCCTAG
This sequence comes from Cherax destructor, assembly GCA_009830355.1. Lineage (NCBI taxonomy): Eukaryota > Metazoa > Arthropoda > Malacostraca > Decapoda > Parastacidae > Cherax > Cherax destructor. The sequence goes on along the minus strand of WNWK01007131.1, from coordinate 14,563 downwards.
AATATGACTGTCTCCACTACTACTACTACCACTTCCACTACTACCTCCATTAATACCCCACTCTCTTGTACCCTCCCCCTGTCTGCCTGCCTATAAATACTCCTTCCACCTGTTCTGTGTGTTAGTGTGACTTTGTAAATGGTCCAAGTCGGGCCGAAACGTCGTCGTAAGCTCCTCTCTTTTTATATGTGCGGGATGTGTGTGTATTGTTCTAGTCACAGTATTGTGCCTTTTTTGTTAAATATTAGAGAAATTTATTGAGTTTCTTCTAGTTATATATTTTATTTCAAATTAACAAAATGATGATACTATACTATTTTAAGACAATATGATGATATGAAATTGCAACAAGTGTTAAGGAGGATGACAATATAAAACCGAGATTATCTTAAGTAAAGTAACATTGGGTTTGAAAGTTTGTTACAGTATGAGTACGTATTTAGTATAGGGTGAGTAGGTGATTTTTGAAAAGAGTCTTCAATTGATTTTCCTACAAGGTTAACTTAATATTTACTGGTAATGAATTCCAGATTCTGGGGCCCTTTATGTGCATAGAATTTTTACATTGGTTAGTATGGACTCGGGGTATGTCAAATAGTGATTTGTGTCTTGTGTCGTGGTCGTGGGACCTATTAAAGTTGTTGAGGAGAATTTTGAGCAGAGGGTTGATATTAGCATGTAGAGTTTTATGTATGTAGAAGGCACATGAATATGTATGAATATTTTTTACAGTGAGTAGTTTTAACCCTTTGACTGTTTCGGACGTATATTTACGTCTTACGAGCCAATGTTTCGGACGTATTTATACGCCTAAATTCTAGCGGCCTCAAATCAAGCAGGAGAAAGCTGGTAGGCCCACATGTGAGAGAATGGGTCTCTGTGGTCAGTGTGCGCAGTATAAAAAAAATCCTGCAGCAAGCAGTACATAATGAGAAAAAAAAAACTCCGACCGTTTTTTTTAATTAAAACGCCGTCTTTGAGGTGTATTTTCGTATAGTATTTATGGTTGTATTATCTTTTTCATGGTCTCATTTGATAGAATGGGAAACATATTACAGGAATATAGATGATTTTAATTAGTTTCATGATGTAAACGATCTTGAAATTGAGCTCAAAGTAGCGGAAATGTTCGATTTTTGCCAATGTTCAAAAGTAAACAAATCACACCATGCGTCCAATACACATCAACTGGTGAGTCTAATATTCTTTCACAAGTGCACAGATATTATTTATACAGTTTTTACAATAATGCAATAGTCTGCATAACAATAAATCTTCTATTTTTTGTATGAATAAAAAATCAAAATAGAAAGCAAGAGTAATGTAAGAGGGGCCTAAAGACATGACTAATAAACAGATAACATCTTATTTTAGTGCTAGGGATGTCTGCATTGTTTATTCTGGACCCTATTTTGAAATTGACATCTTTTTTATTTTGCATGAAATTGGCGAAATTGCCCTTTTCTGACCACTTTATTGGGTAGTTGAAATCGGTAAATTGGTAATTTCTTGTACTCAATCGATAGAACAAATGGAGTTCTAAAGAAATAGCTATGAGTTTGGTTGACTGTCCCAATGGAATTGGCCTAAAATAGGGCTCAAAGTCGGCGAAATCGCCGATGCGTATATATCACTGACATCGCTAACTTTGCGAGAGCGTAATTCCGTACGTTTTTAATCAAATTTCATACTTTTGGTGTCATTACAATCGGGAAAAGATTCTCTTTCATTTCATAAGAAAAAATAATTTATTTTTTTTTCCAAAATTTTCCGACATAGAATGACAGTTTCAGAATGGGGCCTCCGACAGTCAAAGGGTTAAAGTTTTGAATATAGGTGGAGTATGCTGTCTAGAGTGGGAATTTGTTATCATCCTGACTGCAGCCTTTTGCTGGGTTATGAGTGGTCTAAGGTGATTTAATGTTGTTGAGCCCCAACAACATTAAATCACCTTACATAAGGGTAAATCACCTGAGATAAGGGTAGATAAGAGAATGATATAGTGCAATGAGAGCTGGTTGTGGCACATAATAGCGTATCTTAGATAATATATATGTACCTACTGTCTTTGAGATTTTCTTGGAAATTTGTTGTGTGTGTGTTTGGAACTTAAGACTACTGTCGAGGTGGATTCCTAGGAATTTTCTCTCTGTGAGTCTTGTGATGGGTGAACCATTGAGCGTTATGTTAAGTGGAACATTTGTGGCTTTGTTTCCAAACTGAATGAAGTTGGTCTTGTCAGTATTGAGAGTAAGCTTATTTGTCTTCATCCATGTTGATATTTTCTGTAATTCGGCATTAACAGTGTTGGCTAGTATGACTGGATTTGGGTTAGAAAAGACATATGTTGTGTCATCTGCAAATAATATGGGTTTGAGTAGTTGTGATGCATTCAATAGGTCGTTAATGTAAATGAGGAATAGGAGTGGCCCCAGGACACTTCCTTGAGGGACTCCGACTGTAATTTTTTGTGTGGAAGAGTTCTCTCCATTTGTGTACACGTACTGGCTTCTGTTGCTAAGGTACGACTTTAGGTAGTTGAGTGGGTGCCCCCTAATACCATAGTGCGCTAATTTTTTGAGCAATAAATCATGGTCGACTGTATCAAATGCTTTGCGTAGGTCTATGAAGATTCCCAGCGGAACTTCTTTCGTCTCAAGTGCGGTGTATATTAACTCTAACATGTGTGTTATAGCATCGTTTGTGCTCTTGTTAGTCCTGAATCCAAATTGACAGGGGTTGAGTACATTGTGTGAGACGAGGTAGGAATAGATTTGTCTATGAATTAATTTTTCGAAGATTTTAGAAAGCAGTGGTAAATTAGAAATTGGTCTATAATTATTCAAGTCTGTTTGATGACCTCCTTTGCGGATCGGGATGACCCTAGCTATTTTGAGAATTGATGGAAAGGTAGAGGCTTCAATGGATTTATTGAATAGTGTTGCTATAATTGGTGACAGTACCTGTGAAACTTTTTTGTACATAAAAGTTGGTAAGCTGTTTAAGTCTCCTGTCTTGTTTTTAAGGGTGTTGATTATGAGCGAGACTTCAATTGGGTTGGTAGGAGCTAGGAATAGTGTATTAGGGTAGGTGTTTGTGAGGTAGTCTGTTGGACGGGTGTTCGAGCTTGGGATTTTACTCGCTAGCTTCTTTCCTATGGTGGAGAAGAAAACATTAAGTCTGTTTGCTGTCTCAGTAGGTGAGAGTAGGGGTTCATCTGTTTTTGATAATTTGATGTTGTTGTTTTTCGATATCTTTTTATTTCCTAGAATTGCAGATAGGGTACTCCAGGTCTTTTTCATATCACCTTTTATGTTCTGGAGTCTGTTCTCATAATACAATTTTTTTGACCTTATCAGGCTGGTAAGGGTTGATGAGTAGCGTTTGGATTGTTCTCTGGTTATTAGACCCCTTCTGTATTGTTTTTCATATTGGTGCCTTTTGTTAATGGATTTTAGGATGCTGGGTGTTAGCCAGGGATTGTTAAGTCTATGCCATCCCAGGTTACACAGCCATTCACAACTGTAGGACAATTCAGCGAGGGGGTGGAATAGCTATATATTACTCAGATCAACTTGAATGTATCAATAACTCTTGCATAAAGGATGAGCATGGAGAATATATTATAGCTAAATTTAAATCAAAAGACCTGCAAAAACCCCTCACAGTGATAAACATCTACAGATTACCACAGTCAAACATTCACCATTTTAGTGAAAAACTAGGAAACTGATAACTGATGCACACATGAACAGAGACCATTTGCTGCTCACAGGAGATTTCAATATAAATCTCATACATGACCAGGACCCACAAGTAACAGAATTCACAAACACTATGAGCAACTGCTTGTTACTACCAACAATATCAAAACCTACAAGAATCTCCGAGACTAGTACCTCAATACTAGACCACATCTGGACTAACACTATATCCCCTCTAAAATCAGGCATAATCACAGACAACACCACAGACCATTATCCGACCTTTCTCATAACCAACCTTGGTAAATTGCCCCTAGATATTACAAAAGTTACCTTCAGACTACATAACGAGTCAGCTGTAAATAACTTTATAACAGCTATGATTAACATTGACTGGCATAATGAGTTAGAAACATATACAGATACTAATGAATGCATCAAGAATTTCCTTAACAAAACCCACCACCTCTATAACAAACATTGCCTTAAAAAACTAAACAGATCACAGCTAAGAGACTTAACAATCCCTGGCTAACACCCAACATTCTTAAATCCATTAACAAAAGGCACCAATATGAAAAACAATACAGAAGGGGTCGAATAACCAGAGAACAATCCAAATGCTACTCATCAATCCTTACCAGCCTGATAAGAAGATCAAAAAAATTGTATTATGAGAACAGACTCCAGAACATAAAAGGTGATATGAAAAAGACCTGGAAGACCTTATCTGCAATTCTAGGAAATAATAAGATAGCTAAAAACAACACCAACAAATTATCAAAAACAGATGAACCCCTACTCTCACCTACTGAGACAGCAAACAGACTTAATGTTTTCTTCTCTACCATAGGTAAGAATCTAGCGAGTAAAATCCCAAGCTCAAACACCCGTCCAACAGACTACCTCACAAACACCTACCCTAATACGCTATTCCTAGCTCCTACCAACCCAATTGAAGTCTCGCTCATAATCAACACCCTTAAAAACAAGGCAGGAGACATAAACAGCTTACCCACTTTTATGTACAAAAAAGCTTCACAGGTACAGTCATCCCTTGGTTTTCGCTTGTCCCAGTTTTCGCCGATTTTGGTTTCCGTCGACTTTTTTCAGAGGAAATTTGTCTTAGTTTTCGCCTATTGTTTTAGTTTTCGCCGACCGTATGGGACCTGTCCACCAGTGCCGCGCACATACAAAGGCCGTAGGCCCGCCACCCACGCACATTGTCACGCAGTCTAGCATTGTTTATGCTTGAGTGAACATCACCCCAGGAGTTTATACAAAACATATATTTAACAATTCATTGTTTTTGGGCCTTGATTATTGTGTGTGACTACTAAATAAGCTACCATGGGCCCAAAGAAAGCTCCTAGTGCCACTTCTTTGGTAAAGAAAGTGAGGAACACTGTAGAAATGAAGAATTAAATAATAGAAAAATATGATAGTGGTGTACGTATTGCCGAGCTCGCCAGGATATACAAGAAAAACCCATCAACCATCAGTTCCATTGTGGCAAAGAGAAAGGAAATCACGGAAGCTAATGTTGCGAAAGGGGTGAATACGATAACGAAACAGAGATCACAAACAATGGAAAATATGGAGAAATTGTTATTGGTGTGGATAAACCAAAAACTGCTAGCGGGTGATAGTGTTGTGCAATCCATCATATATGAAAAAGCAAGGCAGTTGCATGCCGATCTTGTAAAGAAAATGCCTGGAACCAGTGTTGAGGTTGATGAATTTAAGGCCAGCAAAGGCTGGTTCGAAAACTTCAAGAAGCGAAGTGGCATACACAGTGTTGTAAGGCATAGTGAGGGTGCCAGTTCAGATAAAGATGGGGCTGAAAAATTTGTGCGTGAGTTTAAGGAATATGTAGAGGTAGAAGAATTTAAACCCCAACAAGTGTTTAATTGTGACGAAACAGGCCTCTTTTGGAAGAAAATGGCAAGGAGGACCTACATCACGCAGGAGAAAAAGGCAATGTCAGGACACAAGCCTATGAAAGACAGGCTAACTCTTATGTTTTGTGGGAACGCTAGTGGGGATTTAAAAGTGAAGCCTTTACTCGTGTATCACTCTGAAAATCCCAGAGTGTTCAGGAACTACAGTGTTGACAAGGGTAAATTGTGTGTGTTTTGGAAGTCTAATGCTAAGGCATGGGTCACTAGGGAAATTTTCCTGGAATGGTTTAATCAAGTGTTTGGCCCCAGTGTGAAGAAATATCTATTGGAGAATAAATTGCCACTTAAGTGCCTCCTGGTAATGGACAATGCTCCTGGTCATCCTCAAGACTTGGAAGACCAAATGCCTAAGGAATTCAGATTTGTAAAAGTGAAGTTCTTGCCTCCTAACACCACTCCTCTCCTCCAGCCCATGGACCAGCAGGTTATTTCAAACTTCAAAAAACTGTACACCAAAGCAATGTTTCAAAGGTGCTTTGAAGTAACCTCAGACACTAGATTGACCCTAAAAGAGTTCTGGAAGGCTCACTTCGATATCTTCCATTGCATAGGCCTTATAGATAAAGCTTGGCAGGGAGTGACCTCCAGGACGATGAACTCTGCTTGGAGAAAGTTGTTGCCAGATTGTGTCCCAGAGAGGGATTTTGAAGGGTTTGAAGCTAACCCTGATGAGCGTATGGAAGTTGTGGAAAGTATTGTGGAATTGGGGACTTCTATGGGGTTGGATGTGAATGGAGAGGATGTGGAAGAGTTTGTGGAGGACCACAATGAAGATCTAACCACTGAAGTGCTGCAAGAGCTTGAGCTGCAACAACAACAAAACAGATTTGAGGAAATTCCTTCAGTGGAGGAAGAAAGAAGTAAGGTGCCTTCTTCAGAGATTAAGGAGATTTGTGCAATGTGGAGTAGGGTGAAATCATTTGTGGAGGAACATCACCCTGACAAAGATGTTGCAATCCGTGCTGGCTACTTTTACAATGACAATTCCATGTCCCATTTTAGGGACATTTTAACCCTTTGGGGGTCCAAGGGGTCTCTCTGAAACTCGTTCTCAGGGTCCACGAATTTCAAAAAAAAAAAAAAAATATTTTTTCTTATGAAATGATAGAAAATCTTTTTCCGATCATAACACCACAAAAATTATGAAATTTGATCAAAAACTGACAGAATTATGCTTTCGTGAAGTTAGCGGTATCCATGACATTTACGCATCGGTGATTTCGCCCACTTTGAGCCCTATTTTTGGCAAATTGCAATGTTTCAGCCTACTAAAATTATAGCTATTTCGCTAGAACTCCATTTCTTCTATCGACTGAGTTCAAGAAACTGCCTATTTACCAATTTCAACTACCCAAAATAGTGGTCAGAAAATGGCAATGTGGCCAATTTCACACAAATTTCAAACGATACCAATTTCAAAATAGGGTCCATAATAAACAAGGCAGACATTCCTGGCACTAAAATAACATCTTCTCAGTTCATTAGTCACATCTCCAGGCCCCTCTTACATCACTTTTGCTTTCCATTTTGAATTTTTATTCTCACAAAAAATAGAAGATTTACTGTTATATACAGTGGACCCCAGGTTTTCGTCCTGCTCAAAACACTCCCTTTTATGTAAGTGTATTTTTTTAAATGCTTTTATAAGTGTAGTTTTGGGGGTCTAAAAGGACTAGTCTACTTTACATTATTTCTTAAGGGAATAAATTCGGTTGGTAATGGCACTTGAACAGCATTCTGTTACGAAAAATGGACGAACACCGGGGGTCCACTGTATACAACTGCATCATTGTAAAAATGGTATAAATAATATCAGCGCACTTGTGCAAGAATATTAGACTCTCCAGTTGATGTGTATTGGACGCATAATGTGATTTGTTTACTCTTGAACATCGGCCAAAATCGAACATTTTTGCTACTTTGCGCTCAGTTTCAAGGTACTTGTCATGGTGAAACCAGTCAAAATTATCTCTATTTCTGTAATATATCATCTATTCTATAAAATGAGACTAAGAAAACGAGAATACAAGCATAAATACCATACGAAAACAGACTGCAAAGTCGCTGTTTTAAACCAAAAACACGGTCAGAGTTTTTTTTCCCTCATGCACTGTGTGGTGCAGAAATTTTTTTATACTGCGCACACTGACCGCACAGACCCATTCTATCACATCTAGGCCTAACAGCCTGTTTCTGCTTGATTTGAGGGCGCTAGAATTTAGGCGTACTAGTACGTTAATAACCCCAGGGAGTAAAACGTACTAGTACGACCAAAACCCCGAAAGGGTTAAAGAGCCGCCAGATACAGAGCTCTCTGGAGAGATATTTAGTGCCACAGGTGTGCAGTGAATCACAAGCTGGACCTAGTGGGATTAAAAGACAAAGAAGGGAAGTGACCCCAGATGAGGACTTGGTACCTAGAGTCCTTATGGAGGGGGATTCCCCTTCCAAAAATTAGGGTCTCTTCCCTCTTCCCTCTCTCCCATCCAGCAACATCAGTCTTCAATAAAGGTAAGTGCCACATTCAGTTCATTCATTTGTGCATGTAAATCTATCTTTAAGGCCCCCCAAAAAATTTTTTCCAAACTTCTGGGTTTCTGGAACGGATTAATTGAATTTCCATTATTTCTTATAGAGAAAATAGTTTTGGTTTTCGCCAATTTTGGTTTTAGCCGATTCCATCTGGAACGGATTAAAATCGAAAACCGAGGGATGACTGTACTGTCACCAATTATAGCAACACTATTCAATAAATCCATTGAAGCCTCTACCTTTCCATCAATTCTCAAAATAGCTAGGGTCACCCCGATCCACAAAGGAGGTGATCAAACAGACTTGAATAATTATAGACCTATTTCTAATTTACCAATGCTTTCTAAAATCTTCGAAAATTAATTCAGAGACAAATCTATTCCTACCTCGTCTCACACAATGTACTAAACCCCTGTCAATTTGGATTCAGGACAAACAAGAGCACAAACGATGCTATTATGCACATGTTGGAGTTAATATACACCGCACTTGAGAAGACAGAAGTCCCACTGGGAATCTTCATTGATCTCCGCAAAGCTTTTGATACAGTCGACCATGATTTACTGCTCACAAAATTAGCACACTATGGTATAAGGGGGCACCCACTCAACTACCTAAAGTCATACCTCACCAACAGAAGCCAATACGTGTACACAAATGGAGCGAACTCTTCCACACAACAAATTACAGTCGGAGTCCCTCAAGGAAGTGTCCTGGGGCCACTCCTATTCCTCATTTACATAAATGACCTACTGAATGCATCACAACTACTCAAACCCATTTTATTTGCAGATGACACAACATATGTCTTCTCTGACCCAAATCCAGTTATACTGGCCACCACTGTTAATGCCGAATTACAGAAAATATCAACATGGATGACGACTAACAAGCTTACTCTCAATACTGACAAGACCTATTTCATACAGTTTGGAAGCAAAGCCACAAATGTTCCACTTAACATAACGCTCAATGGTTCACCCATCACAAGACTCCCAGAGGGAAAATTCCTAGGAATCCACCTTGACAGTAGCCTTAAATTCCAAACATACATACAACAAATTTCCAAGAAAATCTCAAAGACTGTAGGCATATTATCAAAGATACGCTATTATGTGCCACAATCAGCTCTCCTTGCACTATATCATTCACTTATCTACCCTTATCTCACCTATGGAATCTGTGCATGGGGATCAACAACACTAAATCACCTTAGACCACTCATAACACAACAAAAGGCTGCAGTCAGAATGATAACAAATTCCCACTCTAGACAGCATACTCCACCAATATTCAAAAGTCTAAAACTACTCACCGTAAAGAACATTTATACTTATTCTTGTGCCTACTACATATATAAAACTTTACACTCTAATATAAACCCTCCGCTCAAAATTTTCCTCACCAACTTTAATAGGACCCATGCCCACAACACAAGACACAGATCCCTTTTTGATATACCCCGTGTTCATATCAACCTATGTAAAAATTCTATGCACATAAAGGGCCCCAGAATCTGAAATTCATTACCAGTAAATATTAAGATAACCTTGTCTGAAAATCAATTTAAGACTCAACTCAAAAACCACCTACTCATCCAAAACTAAATAATCATACTATAAGCTACTTTGAAAAATGCTCATTATTACTTTCCTATACGATAATCTCAATTTTTAATAATACAGTGGACCCTCGGTTAACGAATACCCCGGAAATCGTGCAATTATGTAAGTATAATTTTGTAAGTTCTTGTGGAAGTGTATTTTTGGGGGTCTGAAATAGACTAACCTACGTGAAATTTTTCCTTAAGGGAGTAAATTCGTTCGGTAATGGCACTTGAGCAGACTTCAGGAGTGAAGTTTTTACGAAACTCGGGGGTCCACTGTATGTTACTATTATGTTACCCCTACTCACCCAAAACTAAATACTCATATTATAAGTTAATGTCAAAAATGCTCAATGTTATTTTGCTTAACCCTTAAACTGTCCACACGTAGATATACGTTCACTCGCGAAAGTGACCGAACGTATATCTACGTTTTATTTTACATTCGTTCAAATTTAGCGCAATAGGCCTGAGTCGCCTAGACATGAGAGAATGGGTCTGTGCCCTCAGTGTGCGCAGTATGAAAAAAATCGGGGACACCAGGGTACCGCATGGTAGCCCCAGTTAGTTTCAGCTCCATCTTGGGTCAACATCATGGCACACCCCGTGATTCACTCACGCCTCGTCGTATTAGCACTCTACTATTCTCGGAAAGTGATAGAAAACGCGAGCTTAGTGGATTTGACAGTGATATAGCCACTAATAATCAAGGAAGTAGTGAAACTATTGATGACAACCCACATGACCCTCAGCCATATGCAGACAGTGTGGCCATATGCAGTCAGAGGCAAGGGTCATGGCAGTTCACAATCCAAAACCCCAGCCACTGATAGTGAAAGTGATAATGAAGGAGAGTATGCTGGGATGGAGGAAGAGGTGGTGGGTGGCATGGTGCCTGGACCTCGTGGCGCGGTGTGTGGACAAAGGACCACGAGGCACCCTCTCAATCATGTGCTGGCCCCACTCCCGTCACTCCTGCTCCCCCACGTCCCATGCCACAGGTCCACCCTGCACCATCTGATCGTGAATGGAAGTGGTCTGAACATACACCATTCGTGCCACATCCTTTCAATTTTGATAGCAGTTGAAGTGGCATCATGCCACACTGTCCCATCACAAATGAGTCTACAGAGTTAGACTATTTTCAACTATACTTTGATGAGCCAATAATGAACCTGATTGTTACTCAGAACAACCTGTACTACCAGTATACAATGGACCATGCAGATTTTTCAGAATCGTCACGGCTGAAATGTATTTATTCCTTGGCACTGTCATGCTTATGCCACACACATACACACATATAAGAACAATATAGCAAACTACTGGTCCACAGACCACTTCATTAGCACTCCAGTCTTCCGTGACCTCCTTCCCTGCAACAGATTCCTTCTGTTGCTGAGAATGTTGCACTTCTGAGATAAAAATACACCAAACCGAAATGACCTCCTCTACAAAATCCGGGAATTGTTTATGTATCTCAAGCAAAAATTCAGTGCCTACTTTTATCCATTCAAGAACATTGTTGTTGACGAGTCCTTGATTCTATTCAAGGGACGACTGTCATTCAAACAATATATACCAAGCAAACGTAATCGCTTTGGTATAAAACTGTTTGTTATGTGTGACTGTGAGACTGGTCTTGTGTTGGATGTCATTATCTACACAGGTAAAAATACCCTTGATGATACCAGGCGCATGTTGGGCATTTCTGGTGATGTTGTTCGCAAGATGATGCAGCCATACCTTGGCAAGGGCCATACATTGTTCACAGACAACTGGTACACAAGCCCTATGCTTGCTGATTTCCTACGTGTGAACAATACTGATATATGTGGAACAGTGAGAAGAAATAGAAAACACATGCCAAAGTTCACTGGAGGAAGTGTAGTGCAGGCATTTCATGCCAATGACATCATGGCACTGTCATGGCATGACAAAGGGACGTGACATTGCTGTCAACCATCCACAGAAACGAGATGGTACAAACAGACAGAATGAGCAAGCTCAACAATCAACCTATTGAAAAGCCAGCTGTTGTTATCGACTATACAAACAATATGCGACTAGTCGACAAGTGTGACATGATGATAGGCTTTGTTGACTGTGTGCGTAGGAGTCGCAAGTGGTATATAAAAGTGTTTTTCCACCTTGTGGACATTGCAATGCTCAATGCCTTCAACATGTATGAAATAAAGACTGGGAAGCGACAACGATATGCAGAATTCACCCTAAATGTCATCAAGCAGATAGGGAGAAAGTATGGTACCACACCTATACCTGCCACTCCACAGCGACCTGTCACCCCACAACAGCGACCTGTCACTCCACAACCGCGACCTGTCACTCCACAACCAGAGGGGGAAGTGCACAACCGAATAATCCCTAACTGTCACTGCCTGATACCATTACCATCTACTCCAAAGAAGAAGTACTCTCAGAAAAAGTGTGTTGTGTGTGCTTACAGTACACAGCGACCCCAAGTGCGAAAAGACACACAATACATGTGTCAGCAATGTGGAGTGGCACTCTGTATGAATCCATGCTTCTTCGAGTATCATACAGTGGTGGACTTCTAGAAACATAAATAGGACCTGTAAATACCTTGTATATATATATGTAAACAATAGTAAGTGATTGAACCAGGTGTACAAATTTATTTATCAGTGTGAACATGTGTGTTTGTGACAGTATGATTACTAATTCAGTAAGAAACATTTGTGTCTAAACAAGAATTGGCAATGAAATGAATAGATCTGCATCAAAACATTATTATCATAGCATGAAAACAACAGAAAATGGAAAAAAATGGAAAAAAACAATAAATGTTTCTTGCTTCTGCAAGCGGCAGTGCTCCATGTTGCCAACACCACATCATTTAGCACCAACTTCGCGGGCTTATATCTCGGTAAGTACTGGCCCTAAAATGTTTTTTTTAGCCTATCCTATTTATAAAAATGTGCTCTTCATTTTTAGAAAAAAAAAAAAAATTTCAAAATATTCGGTCACTTTCGCGAGTGAACGTATATCTACGTGTGGACAGTTTAAGGGTTAAGATAATCTCAATTCCATATTACCATTCGAGAATCTAAACACCTGTAACAATCTAATATCATAATTTAATAATTTTAACAGTAAAATTTCATCCTATTGTAATTTGAAATTTTTTTTTAACTAGAATAAACTCAATAAATTGCTCTAATATTAAGTACATAGTCTTTAAGTTACTAGATTAAGCTGCCCCTAATGCCTTGGCATGTCAGTGGCTCTCCTTGCCACAATCAGCCCTACTCACACTATACTACTCACTCATCTATCCCTACCTCACATATGCCATTTGTGCATGGGGATCAACAGCAATTACCCACCTAAAGCCAATAATAACCCAACAAAAAGCCGCAGTAAGAATTATCACACAATCCAACGCTAGGCAGCACACCCCCCCACTCTTCAAAGACCTAAACCTACTCACTGTCCAGAACATCCATACTTACTACTCTGCTATCTACATTTATAGAACCATTAATTCCAACTTTAACCCTGAGCTAAAACACTTTCTTGACAGTTGTGACAGGACCCATAGACATAATACCAGACATAAACATCTCTTTGACATTCCCCGTGTCCGACTAAATCTATACAAAAATTCAATGCGCATAAAAGGGCCTAAAATCTGGAACTCCCTGCCTGAAAACTCTAGAACTGCAGACACAACCTCCATTTTCAAAAGCACCGTTAAAAAACATCTTATCTCACTTACGCACCCAACCGGTAGTTAACCATATGAAAACTACTTTATCTTGCACATATCCACAGCAAAATACACTTATTGATATCTGTGATTCTCCTTAATTTGCACATTACTAACCACAGCAAAATACACTTATTGATATCTGTGATTCCCCTTAATTTGCACAGTTCTAACCAAAATTCTAATACAACTATTGCTCCATAATACTTAAGCTAGTCATAAGTTTGCCTAAGATACTCCAATATAGAAACTATATTATGCCAATATATCACCTTTATCATTAATATATAAACTAATTGCTAACTTTTTATACTAATTGTTAAATTCTCAATGTTTAAATTCCAGTACCTAAATTTTGTAAACCTAACCTTACAATCTGTATATCCATTGTATAGCTATTGAGTAAGACCTATCATAAGACTGCCTGAAAAGCCTAGGCATACCTAGGCATATTATTGGCCATCTTGTAATATCAACTTTAATGTATAACTATAAGTACCCCCCACCTTGTATTACATGAAATAAAGCAATAGCAATAGCAATAGCAATAACTACCAATACCATGTAATCTGCAATGAAATAAAATTTACTTTACTTACTTTACTTTACTTTACTCTTAGCTGTGATCTGTTTAGTTTTTTTAGGGCAATGTTTGTTATAGAGGTGGTGGTTTTTTTTAAGGAAATTCTTGATGCATTCATTAGTATCTGAATATGTTTCTAACTCATTATGCCAGTCAATGTTAATCATAGCTGTTATAAAGTTATTTACAGCTGACTCGTTATGTAGTCTGAAGGTAACTTTTGTACAGTGGACCCCCGAGTATCGTAATTAATCCGTTCCAGGAGCTAGTACTTAACACGAAGTTTTTGAAATTCGAACCATTATTTCCCATAAGAAATAATGTAAATACAATTAATCCGTTCCACAAAAAAATATTCACATACTAAATTAAAAACAATATATATATATATATACATTTACTTACCTTTATTGAAGAGTTGCAGGC